>PISX010004438.1:0-121583 GCA_004024625.1 Mellivora capensis
AAGATGTTACGAGGGCAAGAAGCAATTCTTTACTGGATCCAGGCCTGCAGCTTTCCATGTTTATCCGTTCCTTTTTTCCCAGGCTATCCAATCCTGGCTAATGCAACCTACTAGGAGAGGGGCCTCAGGGGGCGGGGCCTCAGCTATCCCTTCACACTATACTCTCCATCTCTCTGAAGCAGCGGAGAGCAAGGATTGCACCTTCAAAAGACCCTCTATCCTAGTGCGATGGGTTTACCTGGCTATCAGTCTGTATCCATCACTGGTGCACCTGCCCGCCTCCCACTCTGTTGCCCCCTTTGCTTGCTCCTTCCATGCTTCCAGCCTTTTCCTCCATGGTAGTCCTGTCTATTTTTTGATTTGTCTGTCCTCTCTTTATGCACCCACGTCTCTGCCAGCCTCCCTGGGGACACCTCGCAGTGCCCCCTGCGCAGCCCCTCCCGCCCTCTCCGACTCACTGCCGTCATAGTCCAGGGTGGCGAACTGGGCAGTCTCATTGCCGCAGCCAGCGCTGTTGCAAGCCCGCATGCGCAGCTCGTACCACGTGGCCTCCCGCAGCTCGGTCAGAAACACCTCCCCGGAGCTGTTGGCCCGAAGCCCCTGCCAGGCCCAGGTGCCCTTGGGCCGGTACTCCAGCACGATGGCTGTGATCGGGCAGCCCCCGTTGTTCCAGCCCTGCAGGTTAAGCCGAGCATGTGTGGAGTTGATGTGGGTGAACAGGTGCTGGTCTTTGCTGAAGGAGGGCTCTGAGGGCGGGGGGCACAGGGAGAGAGCGAGGTTAGAGACTCAGAGGAGGAGGGCTCACTCATCTGCGCCGGGAGGGAGTCCCCTGGGCCAGCTGGGGAGCAGTGGTTGGCACAGATGGGAGTGGGGCGCCCCAGGGAAAAGAGGAGGAGGGAGAAGAGGGAAGGACATGGAGAGGCCTCAGCAGGGCAAGAGATATGGGAGGAAGGAAGAGGCTGCCACCATGGGCTGTGGGGCCAGAGAGGTGGGGCCTGTTTCTCCTGCTGGGATTGCTTAGTGTGCTATCTACAGCGATGGGAACTAGGCCCAGTCTCTCCCTGCAGTCTCTGTTCCTGGCGCCCTCCTTCCCCAGCCTGGGCCCATCTCTCCCCAGCTGGGTCATCGCCGGGCCTCACCCCGCCCGTGGGTCTTGGCCTCGATGATCTCGCTGATGCGCCCGGAGCCCACGCTGTTCTTGGCCGCCAGCTTCACTTTGTACCATGTGCCGCACTTGAGGCTGTCCAGCTTGAAGGACCGTTCACCTGAGCTGATGAGCACGTCCTTCCACTCCTCACTGTTGTCTACTGAGTACTGCAGCACGAAGCCTGCCGGAGAGGTTTGCCTGGCTCAGGGCGGGCAGGGCAGGGCCGGGGACACCCCAATAGGTGGCAGGGGGCTGGGCTCCCCGCGGAGACAGAGTGGGGCCTTTGGTGACGGGGTGGGGGGCAGAGGCAGATTGGACACAAAGCTGCAAGGAGCTTTCTTGCTCTCTCTTTAGCAGCCAAGGTGGAGAGGGGAGCAGAAAACGGAGCCTTGAGTCGTAAAAGGGATAGTATTTAGAGCCTACTTCCAGGGGTGGTCCCCAGACCCCAGGATTAGATCCCCTGGGAGCTTGTCAGATCCCACCCCAGACCCCTGGAATCAGAATCCACCTTCTTTAAGATCCCCTCAGCAGGGGATCTTATTCATGCGCACAGTCAAGGTTGAGAAGCAAGGTCTGGTACATTTGTCCACTGCTACAGATTTGGACACTGAGGCCAAGAGAAGGAAACGGATTCCTTCAGGATCGCACGGCTCATCAGCTGCGACTGGGCTGGGCCTTCTAAAACCCAGGTACCTAGGCTGGTAGCCGTGGCACTTGGGTAAGTTCCTTGTGGTCCGAATTGCCCCTCACTCATCACTTCTGGGGCTTTATGGGGACATGTGGTGGGAGTGGGTAAGGCCCTTGCCTGGCTCCTGGGCCCCAAATGTCTTCCCCTCTTTCCCCCTCCTCACCCAGACCCCTCTCACCTCGGATGGAGCTGCCCCCATTGTCACCTGGAATCCAGGTCAGGGTGATGGACGAAGCAGAGGTTCTAGAGACAGTGAGGCGGGGCTGGTCCGGGGGAACTGTGAGGGGAAAGCCACCAGCCCTCACCACAAAGGGTTAACACCTGATGATGGGAACGCAGGCTATCCCAGCTGCAACTGAGGGCCCAGGCCTGGCCTTCCTGCCCTCGAGGCCCTCCCCTCCAGCTCCTGCTTGTTCTCCCCTTTCCTCCGGCCTCCTCTTCCACATGGCACCTCTATTCCACTAAGGGTCTGTCCCCCAGGGTGAGGGGCTTGGGGAGGTGGGGATGGGGGGCCTGCCTTCCGGGGCCTTACCTTGGACCAGAAGGTTGACGATGATGGTGTCGAAGCCCCCAGTGTTGGTGGCCGTGCAGGTGTAGTAGCCTGAGTCCTCGGCCTTCACAGCACGCAGCAGCAGCGTGCCGTTGGTATGGATGAGCCGGTGCCCATCCATGGACACGGGGATGGCCGAGTCCTCACTGCAGGGGTGGGGTGCAGACATGGATTATGGTAAGCACCCCCTCCTCCTGGGGGCTCCCCCAGGACTGCAGGCAAACAGGGCTGGGAGTAGAAGGAGGCTGGCTGGGGGGGGGGCCCAGGACTCTTGGGGTTTTACCCAGTGCTTCCTGGGGCTATTCGGTCCCCCTGGCCTCTTCAAGCATCCAAGGAGGGGAGACCCTTGACAGCCAACAGAGGGGAGCCAGGGAGGTTGGGTCTGTATGGGAGAGCAGGAGCTGTGTGCCCCGCAGGGCCTCTGGGGCACCCAATTCCTTTCTTCGTGGCTCTTATACTATACCCATCTCTGGGGCCTCCCATTTCTCTGGGGCCCCGTGCACACCTGTCCTTGGTCCACTTCACAGCAGGGGCTGGATCTCCCACCGAATTGCAAGGTAGTCGGACATCCTTCATCCAGGGGGTTGTCACGGTGCCTCCAAATGAGATGATCTTTGCTGGGGCTGTAGGGAAGAGAGCATGAGCGCCCCTGCCTCTGCTCTCAACACCGTGCTGGCCTGCCTTTCCTGGGGCTCTCCAAATTCACAGTGCAAGACCCCCATCTCCTACCTGACCTCCACCTTGGACTTGGGGCAGGGGTGGGTACAGACGCTTTCAGATGGCAGTCACCAGTCCCACAAACATTGTTCAGACGCCTGCTATGGGCCAGGTATCAGAGGAGGCTCTGAGCGTTCACACCACGAACAAGATGTGTTCCCTGTCCTCAAGCTGCTCATCATCCCGGTGGAGGGGAGGGGACAGATACTTAAAAAGTATCACCACAGGGTGGAAATACTATGTAGGGGGAGGTGCAAATCGCCATGGGAGCACCAAGAAGGAGGAATGACTCTGCCAGTCCGGTGGTGGTGGAGGAGAGGGCTGGGGAGGCTTCTGGAATGAGAAGCTTTGACTGGAATCTTTTAAAGTCAGCTCCACACCCAGCACGGAGTGCAGTGTGGGGCCTGAGCTCATGACTGACCCTGAGATCAAGACCTGAGCTGAAATCAAGAGTTGGATGCTTAACCGACTGAGCCCCCCAGGCGCCCCTGAATCTTGAGGTCTAAAGAGGAATTCAGTACGCAGAAGGAAAGGCGTAGCCGGAAGAGGTGACAGCACTGAGTAGAGGCCTGGAGGGCTGAAACCCATGGAAGTGTGAGGGTCTGCAAGTACTCTGGGGCAACCAAAGCCCAGGGTGAGTGAAGGGGGACGGGTGGTGAGGGAAGGGGGACGGGTGGTGAGCGAAGGGGGACGGGTGGTGAGCAGGAGCAGAAGCATGGAGGGCTCCGATCGGCAGAACGTGGAGGGTGGGCTTCCCCTTGAGGTCACAAGGAGCCACGGGAGGCTTAAAAGTAAGTAGTGAAACGTTCAGAGTAGAGTAGAAGCCCTGGCTGCCGGCAGAGGGTGGTTTGCTGGAGGACGCAGACCAGCGGCAAGATGGCGGCCAGAGAGCAGGCCCGGGGTGGGGCGTATGGCAGTGGGGAGGAGGTTAGGGGCTCAGGGAGGAACCTCTAGGACTTGGGGTCTGACTGGTTTTGAGGAAGAGACAGAGGGGGAGGTGAGGATGCCGCCATGATGCCAGCTGGGTGACGGTGCCCTCACAGAGACAAGGCACATGGTGGGAGAGGGGGAGGAAGCATGTGGGGGAGGGGGGAGGGGCAGGGTGGGTAGGAGACACCGGGATGCTCAGCCTCACACTGACCCTGAGGTCACCCACACGGGGTAGCTAGAAAGCAGTCAGATACACATGTTCTGGAGCGTGAGAGAAGTGGCCGGGCCGCAGACACTGACGTGGGAGTCAGCCACCCAGTGACCGAGGTCACTCGCCATGGGTGGGATCGTAGATTGACAGAGAGGCCGCAGCAACATACACACAGGCACGGCAGAGAAAGGAGCGTCCCCAAGAGTGACGGGAGCACACTCAAAGGTTCAGGCCGCATTGGCCGCAACGTGGAAGGCAAGGCAGGCAAAGATGTCCCAGGACCTGTGGGAAGGTGATCATGGCGGGTACTTCACAGATCTCTGGGCTGAGTTACAGGTATTAAATTAACCAAGTGACCAAGCACTTCAGAGTTCCAGACCTGGTACCTCCATGTGACGGGTTAGTTCCCTGAATGTCTTGGTGTCTTAGGGTATGAGAACGTACGTATGTGTGTGTGTGTGTGTGTGTGTGTGTGTGTGTAGGATGGGTAGAGGAGGGAACAGCAGTGCTCGCCCCCTTCCTCACTGGGCTGCTTAAGGACAGAAGAAGATGTAGATGTGTTCTGGGAAGTACAAAGCCCGCTGGGGATGTGTCCTGTGGACTGCCCCCAGGGGAAGGGGCTGGCCTTCTGCAGGACGCCCAGGCCCTCCCACACTGCTCTGGGCCAGTGCCAGCTACCCTGGGGGCACTGCAGGTTCTAGGCCCCTTCTCTCCAGAAGGTGTGAGCCCAGGAGAAGGGGTTGGTGGCACCTGTGGGAGGAGGGATTGCGGACGTAAGAAATGCCGAGGTGGGCAGGGATAGCCCGACCTGGAGCCAGAAGAGCCCACAGGCCACTCTGCACGCTGTCTGCCGGCGGTGGAGACCCTGCCTCGACGCTTAACTGGAAAACGGAAAAACAAGGGCGCGGTAGGGAGCCCTGCTGTAGGCCTCCGGTGAGTGCTAGTGGCCTCTGAGCCTGTGGCAGGGGAGGGCTGATGCCTCTTGTGTCCCCAGCCAAGGAAGCCTGTCATCCCAGGAGCCTGGTCCTTGGGCTCCAGGGTTCATGGTTAGGTGGCTGGGGGAGGAGGCAGGCCCGGGAAGAAGGGGGCCTTCCCGTCTAGGCTGGCAGTCAAGGTAGAGGACCGGGAGTCCTGGGCTGGTGGTGGTGAAATTCAAGGCCTTGTGGTGGCGCCAGGGTTGGCGCAGAGGGTGGACGAGCCGCTGTGCCCCACTGCCTCTTTGGTGTGGGGTTGGGGCCCGAGACTGTCATTTCCTGTAGTATGGGGGTGCATATGCCCCCACGGCACCCCTCTGCCCAGGCCAGGGATTCGGTGGGGTGTTCTCTAAGGACACACGCGGTTTTAGTCACTTGGTGCCCAGCATCTAGCCCAGAGCCTCCTCCCCTGTGAAATCAGCCGTCAGCACCCCACCTCTGCCCCAGGCATCCAGGCTTTGAAATGGGGGGGATGCCTTTGTGGCTCTCTGCTCTGTGGAAGCGGTGTCCCCTGCTGCCCCCCATCTAGAGATGCTGACCCTTGGGATAGAGGCTCTGCTGCGAGCTGGGAGTGGGCCTAATGCCCCCTCTTGCAACCTCGGGGTGGAGCTGGGAGTGGGGGGCCAGGGTGCTTCTTGCCATCCACCCCTAGGTGACTGTGCTTCCTGAAGCCTGTTGTGAGGCTTCTGGGAGTCAGGGGGCAGCAGAGGCCCAGTTTTGGCATATGCAGGAGGGAGGCAGGTGAGGCTAGAGGGAGACAGCCCCTATTTGGGGAGAACCAGAATTCCAGAAGGTGGCTTTTGGTGGCTTCTCCCCCTCGGGCCCGGCTGCTTACCCTTGCCTGCAGGCTCAATGGTGACCTTCTCGCTGCTGTTGCCCCGGCCAGCAGAGGTGACCGCAGCCACCCACAGCAGGTACTGCTGCCCGCGGTTCAGGTGGGCTATCCGGTAGAAGAGCTGCTCTGGGCTCGTCTCGTACTCGCTGGGAGCCTGCGGGACGGAGGCAAAGAGAGGCTAAGAACACAGCTTCCAGGCCTCCAGACTCCAACCCCAACCTTCCTTGGGGACCTGGGCTCAGAGGAGGGGGTGGCCCAGTCAGAGGATGGGGGGGGCAGTGGGAAGAGAAGGTAGGATCCTGAATCGTTTGCCCTTTCTGGTTCAGGAGCAACGGTAAGCAGAGTTTGTTTGGCGCTTGGCCCCGGGGGGCTCATGGACCTGCTCTAGGTGTTGCTGGGCCAGCCTCAGTTTACCTCTTTGAGAGATCCAGACGCTGGCAATGGTGGCTCCAGGCCACGGAGTGTGAGTGTGGCGGGTGAGTGATGGAGGGAGTTAGGAGAAGGGAGAACAGAGGGAGGAGGGTCCCAGGAAGACCCCGAGGAAGGGAAGTCTCTGGGAAGAAGCCAAATTACCACATTTGCCTTATTAGGGTTGTAGACAGGCTCCCCAGCCTGTGCCAGCCCTGCTAATTACCACCCCTTCATTCTGCAGGGGCAAACCGTCCGGGGGCGGGAGCGGTGGGAGACGGGACTCGGAAAGCTTCACCGGGCAACACTTTATTAATGATTATTAGTGGTATAGATCACCCTATATATTTGTAGGTTATATAAATCTATAAAATTTTTTTTTTAACCAAATGACAGTTTTGACAAGTTGCCAACAAAACAATATCGGATCCCAGTGGTTTTACCAGTTGCTTTGATGAAAAGATTATGTTGCCTTGGAAACCAGAGGCTCAGATATTGAAATGAATTTGAGAAGGAGCTTTTGATAAGCGTTAGTTTGCAGACCTCCTGTCAGCCCCTTTCCTGGACCAGGCGGGATGGGGCGGACTTTCATTTTATTTTATTTTTTGGTCAGCCGCAGGGAAGGGAAAGAAGGACAGCGCTAGGGCCTCTTTGAAATCAGGGCAGAAGTCTAGGGAGGGGGAGCAGCCCCCGGAACAGATGGGGGGCCCTGAGGCCAGAGGGAGCTAATAATTAGTTATCTCTGCAGTCACGGGCTCTTGCACACACATACTCACGTGCATACGCTCACACGCACACGGACATAGAGATGCATTCGTGCACGTGCACGTGCCAAGGGACAGACCTGCAGACAGATACGGGGTCACAGAGGGACATTCTCTGTGCCCCATGGGAGGGCTGAGGGGTCCAATGACTTCTAACAGGAGAAAACATCCTTTCTGGCCCCAGGCCACGTGCAGGCAAATGTTAGGGAGGAGACACAGCATCCCCTCAATACACACAGAGCTCCCTGGCCAACTCCTCCTCTTGCCCCCCTCGTGGAGACTTGGCCTTGACCCCAGTAGGTTGCTGCTGTGGACAGGTGCAGAACCACCCTGAGTCCTGGTCGCTGGGAAGTCTTTTCAGGCTGCAGCACCCAGGAGACTGTGTGTTTCCATCTGTGCATGAGGTAGGCGGGTACAGTGGCATCAACACGCACTGACCCTTCTTACTAAGGGTCTGTCCTATAGGTTTTATACATTTCTCAAGGGTCCCAGGACCTCGGTTTTCTATCCTGTGAGCTAAGAAAGCACAACAGCTCTGCCTACCCTGTGTGGTTACAGAGAGGCACAAATGGGGCAAGGGGTGCGTGAGTCTTTTATAAACTGGGGCATGGTCATCTCCTGGCTTGTTGGTCTTTGATGATTGAGGTGTGTATGGGCACACATGGAGAAAAGTTGGGTGACACACACCTGCTTGTGTGTCACTGTGTATCCTAGTGTACATTTGTGTCTGTACAGGGCAGGAAAGGCTTGGCTTCCCTTTGAAGGTGTTAGCATCACATCTGGATCCTGAGGTCTTTCTTTTAACCTGGACTCCCCAAGAACCCCTGAAATCATTTTTAAAAGCACATAACCATATAAAATAAAATAAAATAAAATAAAATAAAATAAAATAAAATAAATAAAATCTCTATGGACAGGTTAAAAAGAAAAACATAAAACTATGACAATATTTGTCTTTCTAATCATACAAATGAAGGTAAAAATCATAAATGGAAATGATTCATAAATTTGAATTCTATAAAAACAAAATCCCATGGCACACCAAAAAGAGTACCAAAAGGCAAGCAAATAACTGCAACCAATATAATTAAAAAATGGTTATTTTCCTTATATGTAAAGAGCACTCTCAGATCAACAAGAAAAAAACCATGAACTAGCCAAATGAAAAATGGATAAAAGACATGAATTGATAATTACCCAAACATGAAAAGAAAAACCAGCCAATAAACACATAACAATAATCAACCTAACTAGTGATCAAAGGAATATACTTAAAATAGGACACCTTCTTAAAAATCTAACTAGCAAAAATGAAGCATGTATAATACCTTGGATTAGCATGGGCACATGAAACAAGAATGTACTTAAAATGCTGGTGGTAGCATAACTTGGTTCCAACTTTCTAAGGGGTAATTTACAAACATGTATGCATATTTAAGACTATCCTTACTCTTTGTGCCTCAGGAACTCCTATGGAAATCTACCCTAAGAAACATGGGCATAAAGACTTTTATGAAGAATGTTCAATGAGGTATTAATTATAATGTTGAACACTTGAAAATAGATTAAATATAGAAAAGGGTACTGGTTAAATGGATTATATACTAACAGGCACTTGTGATCATATTTGAAAAGAGTAGTTGATGGTGTGGGAAAGTGCCTACATATATTACATGAAAAACATGGATTATATGATATTACATAAAATTTCATCTTCATTTTATTAAAAAAAATCCCCATAATCTATATACAGATCAAAGACGGAAAGCTACCTACGAAAACATTGCCAGTGTTTATCTTTAGGGAATGAGTACAAGTAATTTTTGCTTTCTTCTCTATTCTTTTATATATTTATGGAATTTTTGACAATAAAGTAGCAATATTTTGATAATCCGAGGAAAACAACAAATGTATGAAAATGTTTCATGAAATTTCTGATGGGACGCACTGCAGCTCTGGCTGCCCCCAGGGCATCCCTTCTGGGAGCCTAAGCCAGATGCAGTTCCCATCTCTTCTGAGGGTTCCACACCTGCGTGTTCATACATTCAAGTACGTATGCACACATGAAGACTCGTGCATTGCCTCTGACCTCACGCTCAAATCCATGGTTTTGCACCATCACGTACATGTGTGTGTCCTTAGCCCTAGCACTCACTCCTAGAGCTCTTCCCTAAGTGAATTTGTAATGCAGTTGTTTGGAATTTGGAAAGTATTTGTGCAAAACGACAGTATCACACTGTCCGTATCACGGTCGCACGTGGGGGTCAGTCCCTACCCCACGAGGTGGCTGAACCGAAGTTGTCATCACATGAGCACAGTGGCCCCTGGTGGGACACTGTCCCATGGGGACTCTCCCTGGGAGAGAGGACATGGAGAGAGGCGGGGAGGCCCTTGGGGTCTCCAGCAGGAGCTGGGCACCAGGAGCTCTGTTCTGGGGCCTGGGACAGAGGTCCGCAGCCAGCCGACTGGGGGTTCTGAAGCCCGAGTTAGTGAGGAGGCAGTGCTCCTTTGAAAGGCTTCATTGTCGGAGGAGGAGATGACTGCACAAAGCCAACCTCGGGAATGAGTACCCTCTCCCATCAGTTTATCACGGGAAACTTGCCCAGTGTCTAAGGCTTTACAACCGCCAGGCTGCTAGTAATTCATTCATCAAACATGTATTTAGTGACGATGATGTTTCATGCACAGTTTCTGGCAGCTGGGGACCCAGAGATGAAAAGATGCTGCCCCGGTCCTCACCGGGCTCCAAGGACCAGTGCAGGAGCAGAGAAGTCACTAGCTAGTTGCCTTCTGACGCCCTCAGTGTACGACAGGATGGAGTGCCATAGCACGAGTCAGCCTGGGCAGAAGTGTGAGCTCTGGAAAGGCACAGCAGGCATCCAGAATGGTGACGAGCTCAGAATGTGTGTGCATGCGTGTGGAGTTGGGGGGCAGGGGAAAGGGGCAGACGGCATGGCTAAAACTCTGATTGGAAAATCGTTACAACCACCCAGGGATGGCGGCACATTGTCTACTGGACACGTGCAGACCCGGCGGCTCAGCGGTTCTTCTCGTGGGTGCATGCCCGACAGGCACGCGTGCGCACGAGCTCCAGGAGACCCCAGCTAAGACGCGCACAGCGGCACCATATGTAGCGGCTCGGAGCTGAAATCTACCCAAATGCCTATCCATGGGTAACAGACTGGAGGAAACAATTCTATATACACACACAGTTGAAACCCGTGCAGAAGTGGCAGTGAACGATCTATAACCACGCACAATATGGATGAAATCCAGAAATGCAAAATAACGTTGAGTAAAAGAAGCCGGATAAATGGTATGAACTTCACTTATATAACCTATGAAACGCGGCAACACGACTCTGAAGTCAGGATGGCTGTCACCCTGCCCGGGGGGTAGGGAGGTGACCGGAAGGGGCATGAGGAGGTCCTCTGGGGGGTTGTAATGTTGTGTTCCCTGCTCTGGGTCTGCTGGCCCGTGTGCTGTGAAAATTCACGGAGCTGTACGCTCACGTCTCTGCGTCGTGGCTGTGAGGATGGAGGGGAGGACACAGGGTCCCTGAAAAGATATTTCCGGGCTTCCCCCCGGGTAATAGAACTCTGGCCTCCCTGGCGCGGTGCCGGGCCACCTATGGCTCAGAGGGTAATTCAGAAAGACCACAGGAAAGCCGAGCGGAGGAGGAGATGGCACAATTACGGAGCAATTTCAGGGCAGCTTTCCCGGCTGCCGGGAGCTCATCAGCAGATGCTTGGGCTGCCGTCCCATCACACGCTGCTGGTGGAGGCAGAAGCGGGCCTCCTCCTACTCCCTGCTCCCCTCCTGAGATGTCCTGGATATCTCCTGGATAGTACTCCTGCACACCCCCCCCCCAGGGTGTGCCCCTCCACCTCCCCACTAGACTGGACACCCCACTGAGGACAGGTGCACCTGCTGATGTAGCTAGACCAGGTGTGCTCCAGGGTAATCACCCAGCAAGACGCAGTGGCTGAGTGGTTGGAGATCAGGAAAGGAAGAAGGAAGGATGCATATTGCCGGACACGGGTGTGTCCCTCTCTGTCAAGTCCCTCTGAGCACCCAGTGGAAGGGCAGGGGCCAGCCGCCTGCACTATACTCCCAGGTTTGGGCAGATCTTGCAGTCTGAGTCCTCTCTCTAATATTGAGGCCCAGCTCTGGCCCAGACAGGGACGCTCCTGCCTTATCTCAGCTGTCTGCCATCTTTTCTCCTAACTTTAATGGGCTCTATGCTGAGTAGGCCACTCAGGGCAGAACTCCAGCAGCCCTCCAAGCCCAGATCGTTCATGCTGGAGAGTGGATCATGTCCAGAGGCCATGGACCAGCCAGGCCCCAGTCAACAGCTCTGGGGCCTGCTGGAAGCTTCCCTGGTCAGCCAGACCAGAAGAGCTGAGGCCTTGGTCTCCCTTTCACATCTGCTTGGTTGTGAGCCCTGACTCAAAGAAGCCTCCAGGGCTTGTGACAACCTTGCGGCCCTTGGAACAGAGGACTGACCCAAGATGGACACCGAGTAAGGCCTCAACTACTCTTGGGTGACCAGTACCCATTCTTATCCATGAATTCAGGTAGAAACACAGATATAAGTAGCCCCCGGGTTTGCCCTGGACACCTGCTGATCTTCCAAGAAATGTTCCCTTTCTCCTGTCACCCTCATCATTAAACCCTGGGCCTACTTACCGGCTGGCCAGACCCAGGGCTGGAGCAGAAGATGGTGTACTTGCGGATCACCCCATTGGGCTTGGTTGGGGGGAGCCAAGACACGACCACACTGCTGGCAGATGAAGGGACAGCTTTGATGCCAGCGGGGGGACCTGGAACTGAATCGGGAGAAGGCCAGGTCAGTTTAGAGAAAGGAGCTCTGCCTTTGGGAAAGAATGACAGGGTGGGGAGAGTAAGGCAGATCAATCTGGGAGAGCTTCCTGGAGGAGGAGGCTCTGGTTTAAAGGTGGAGGTTCCAGCAGGTGAGGAGAAAGGTGATCATTTGGGGCTTGTAACAAAGTATCTGAGACGGAGGCACTGGGAATGGTCATCTTCAAAACTGTTTGGCCAGAACCAAGGACTTAGGATACTCCAGAGACAAACAGAACCCATGGGGAATTCACCTTGATTCCCACAACCTTAACCTACTTCCTGCCTCAATGCTTGACTAATAGGTTGTATGTAGGCCAAACAAATACACTGGTCACTTTGCTCTTTGGCCTGAGCTCCTTGACGCTGGGGGCTCCAGAGACTCACAGAGCAGGCCTCCTCCTGGGGGTCGGTGGTCAGCCAATGGGTGACTGGGCTTCCTGTCATGTGCCCAGGGCACTGCCCCTGGGCTGCTGGCTAGACCCTTTCTGTTTCAGGAGGGGAAGTCTACCCGAGAATTGGCTGGGACATTCATCCTAAGGGGATCCCAATTCATATGGATTCTTCCCTCCCCCCCATCCCCATCTCTCTGGGCCAGCCTGACCCAGCTGGGAACCCGGGGCTCTACTTGGGAGACTGGACGCTTCCTGTTTTCAGGTCCCCTCATCTCTCCCTTGTATTGCCGTGTACTTGTCTCTCCTCCTGGGAGCTTTACGTTCCTTTGAGGACAGTGCTGACATCCCACTCAACTTACTTTGCCTCCTGAGCCTCTGTTTGCCCCTCTATGTGATGGACGTAATCACAACCACATTATGGGTTTGCAGTGACAGTCAGCACTAATCAACAGGAAAGCACTTGGCACCTCCTGACATATAGAAGATAATAAATGGTGACGATGATCATTTTTTTTTGCATTCCCCCTCTCAACTCTTAGCTTCTAGTACCTACTGTACTTTTTTAAAAAAATCTAGTAATTGGTCAACAATTCTAGGCTACATAATGATTCATCATCACCATCCATCCGGGGGCCCGAGCCCTCCCTGCTACAGCCCCACCATCCCACCCCTGCTAGTGTCTTTGCAGCTGTGGAATGCAGGGGGGCCATGGGGGGGCACTGGGGCAGGTGTGCAGTCGTGTTCAGATCTTTTCTGTCCTTGCATACTTTTTTTTCCAGCAGTAATTGAGAGGGGTATTAAAAAACATTTTTTTAAAGATTTTATGTATTTATTTGACAGAGAAAGAGAATGAAAGCAGAGGGAGCAGCAGGTTCCCTGTGGAGCAGGGAGCCCGATGCGGGGCTCGATCCCAGGACCCTGGGCTCATAATCTGAGCTGAAGGCAGCTGCTTAACGACTGAGCCACCCAGGCACCCCCGTTTGTGCAGTCTCGAGGTGATGTTACTAGTTTCACAACAAATTTGGAACTGCTTCATTTGATTAGTAAATTGGGTTCTATTGTAACAGAGGGTCCTTCTGTGTCTCTAATGATGCTTCCCGCCTTCGAGCGTACTGTGTCTGACATTCCAGCTTTCTCTCCGTTCTGCCTGGTGTATCTTTTATGTACTCCTTTCACATTGCACCTTTCCATATTTTTATGTTTTAGGTGTTTACTATAAACAGCACGTATTTGGGTTTTGTTTCATTGCTGGTCTGACATTCTTTCTCTTTTCAATGAATAATTTAGTCAATTTATCATTTATCAATTTATCATCAGTTAATGCAATTACTTACATATTTATGTTTAAATAGCTCCTCTTACTGTTTGTCCCACCTATTCTCTTTTTCTTTTTACTCCTTTTTGCACTTTTTTTGAATTGAATATTTAAAAGAAATACTTTATTTCTCCCTATTAGTTGGCTATTAGACAGCCTGTTACCACTTTTAGGGGTAGCCTAATGTGAATCTTTAACTTACCAAATCATGAATTGGTACTTTTTTCCCCCAACAATGCAAAGGACTTAGAACCCCCATTTACCCTCACCCAATTTATATGCCATTTTGTATATTTTAATTATGTATATATTTTAGGCCCTCCCCAAGATAATGTCACTGTCATCATCGTTTAGGCAGTCAATATTAATGGAGATTTACCCATATGTCCCCCATTTAATTGTTCTTTCCTTCTTGTATCACTGAGCTCCTACCTGGGATCTTCCTTCTAGCTAAAGAATACCCTTTAATATTTCTCTAGAGCAGGCATATTGGTGGTAAAATCTCTCAGTCCTCGTTTGTCTTTATTTCTTCATATCTTTATTTCACTTTATATCTTAATTTCACTTTAATTCTGGAGAATATTTTGGCTTGGTATAAAATCATAGGTTGATAACTATTTTCCTTACATACTTTATACCACTGCATTGTTTTCTGGCTTCCGTTGTTGGTTTGTTGGTTTTCATTGTTTCTGACAGATTAGCTGCTGATCTCATTGTTGGTCCCATGAGAGTAACTGGTCTTTTCCCCTCTGGTTGCGTTTAAGAATTTTCTCTTTGTGTTTCCTGTTTATCAGGTTTATTAGGATAAGCCTGGGTGTGGACTTCCTTAAGTCATTGCCTGCAGAGTTCCTAGAACTTCTTGCTTTGGGTATTGAGGTCTTTCATCAGTTTTGAAATGTTTTCAGGCATGTTATCTTCTGCTCCATTCTCTTCCTCCTCTTCTTTGAGACTTCCTCTCATATCCTCTGTGTCCTTGATATTCAGAATGTGGTCCATTGGTCAGCAGCAGCATCACCTGGGAGCATGTTAGAAATGCAAAATCTCAGGTTTCACCCTAGACCTACTGAATAAGAATCTGAATTTTAACACGACCCCCAAGTGACTTGTATGCACAGTCAAGTTTGAAAATCGCTGTTCTATGTCTGCTACTTGCTCTTTTATTTTCCATTCATTTTTCTTTCTTTTTCTTTTCTTTCTGGGCTTCTTTTGAGTCTTCTCATCTAACTTCCAGTTCACTAATTCTCTCTTCAGCTGCATCTGATTGGTTATTAAATCTATCTACTGAGTTCTAATAGTTCTTGTTTCTAGATTTCCTATTTGATAGCCTCCAATTCTCTTAAAATTTCAATTTCATTCAGAGTAACTATTTGAAAGCTCTTATGTGATAAAATTTGTGTTTGGAATTCTTGTGGGTCTGTTTCTTTCTTTCTTTCTTTTTTTTTTCCTGCTGGCTTTTTTTCACGTTGTTCCTCATTATTTTTATTGTACGCCAGACACATCATTTGCAAACTTGTTTGTAGAAATAGTTTGAGGTCTCAGATGATGTAATCTTCCTAAAGGGAGAATTCACATTTGCTTCTGGCAGGTATCTGCAATCTGGGGACTAGCAACTGGGCCTACCTCAATCTAATTTCCAGGACTGAGATGATTTGAAGCTTAACTGGTCTACTTTGGGTGCACTTTTAATCCAACGTGCTGTGCTCATGGTCTCAACTCCAAGTAAGGGGGATTCATCAGATAGACTTGCCCACCCCAGCAGGCCCTGGATTCCTGATTTCCTTTCCACTGCTGCTCAGATTATCGGCTCCTGCCTCCAGATTTGGCAAGTGTCCCCCCATGAGGAGAGCTGTTCCAAATGCCAGGCTCACCTCCTGGGCCTCCACTCTCCCTGGGATCCTGGCCCAGTAATTCTGTACTCTCCTGTGAGCTCAGGGATGCCTTCAAGCAGGTGTTTTAAACATATTTTATCCAGATTTCCTAGTGTCCTCAGCAAGAAGGACAGTGGGTTTGAGTTATGTAGTCCACCATTACCGGAAGTGCAGATCCTCTGATATGTTTCTCTAAGCTTGTGCTCACTCCTGCCTTCATTGTTAAAGAGGCCACCCTAGCACACACCTTCCACTTCTCTGCCTAGATGCCCACAGGTTCTAATGGATCTCTCTGACACTGGTCCTTAACCCCTGCAGTCCCTTCCTGCCATCTGTCCTCCTGCTTCAGGAGTTACCTTCCTAAAACACAGGTCCAGTCAAGCCTCGTCCTCAGCTAAATATCTTTAAGATGGTTTAAAATCCAACTCAATTTTCACTCTGATTCAGCATTCCCAGGGGAGGGGAGACGTCAGCAAGAGGCTTTGTTGCTCAGGAACCAAGTCCAACCAAGCCAGCCTGAGACCAAGTTAAGACTGGGGGATTTGGACTTCAGAAATGAGCTTGAATTTATTTGAGTTTGTTTTCATTTTATCTTTTAATTTATTTTGGTTTTCTCTAAATTTCCCAATCTTTTTTTTTTCCCCCCTTTGGAAGAAGGCACAATGCTGAGCCGGGGCAGGGGGCTTGGGGTGGGGCTGGGGGTGGGGAGTCACCGTGTCTTCAGCTCTTCATTCCAAGCTCCCAAGGCAGAGCTCGAATTGCAGTGTGGACCCGTCTGCTTCCCGAGGGAGCTGAGAAAAAACTGGAATGGGAGAACCGGGAGGAGGTGGGGCCAGAGCTGGTGCTGTGCCTGCTGGTCTGTGTGCCCATCTGCCCCTGTTCTTTCCTGTTCCTTGCAAACCGAGCCTCCTTCTTGCTCGGGTACCCGCGCCCCTCCATCCCTCAGAGAGAGCTGTCCCCATCACTGACACTAGTGGATTTATTACCCTCCAGAAAAGTCAGCTGTGATCATCCCATTCCCCTTTCAGTGACTGACTTAGCAAGAGACACATTATCCCAGTGTGGCCAACGGGAAATGAGGATGAATCAGTTGAAGGGCTTCTGGGGAAGGTGTTTTTCACTCCCGAGAGAGGCATGCCCACAGGAAGAGACCCCCTCTCTCACTGGGAACTCTGTCCTGTCTGGTGTGATGCCTAAAGCAGCAGTCATTTGGAAATCATGGGAGGCACAGCTGACAGGCGGGGTATGGCAGAGCAGAAGGATGGGGCCCACTGAGATAAGCAACCTTGGAGCTGTGCTCCTCAAGACTCCTAGTTTTGTGTGATAATAATACACTTACTAGTTAAATCTTTCTTTAGTTGTACTATTCGCAGCCCAAAGCTACCTGTCTCCCACAGGCATGTGATGGAAAGTATAGAAGATATGGAGGCAAGAAGGCCTTGGTTCGCTTCCTACGAGATGCATGACCTTCAGCAGGTGCTTTAGCTCGCCAGACCTCACTCTCCTCACCTTGAAAATGGACATGATAGTTAACTCGTTGGGCTGCCGGGAAGGCTCGGTCACGCTTATGACTACACATGCTACCCATGTCAAGTGTGGCTGTGGTTCTGGGTGTGACAGCGGTTCTCATCTCACAGTGGCTTCCTTCTGGCCTGGGCCTCCCTTTTGGGGGGCACTGAGTCCCTCAGTCATGCCTGGGTCCACCTGAAGCTGCCAGCACCTTGGTAACTAGCAGGCCCCTGCCATTTGCTAGCGCTGCACATTTTAGGAAGCATTTTACAGTTAACTTGCTTTTTATAACAACTTGATGTGATCAGTGTCCCCATTTTATCACAAGGAAACAGGTTCAGGAAGGCTAAGTGACTGGCCAATAACGGACCAGGCTGGGGCACGCTCTTCTGTTGTGCCTGCCAGCGCCCCTTTATTCTGCGGAGCTGCCCACGGGACCCATTTCCTAGCTTCGCGGTCCCTGTGCATGTCCCTGGGCGTGGCTCTGGAGGCAGCTCTGAAGTGAAAAGTGAGAGGCTCCTTGCGGGGAAGGATGATGTTATTGGACCTTCAGATTCCCTCATGGGGCCCCCACCTTTGTCAAACACGTGGAAGAGCTTGTGGCTCAGACCTTGGATCAGCACAGGATGCAAGAGGGCGGGATGGGTTGGGGGAGCAGTGGTTCCCATCTAGGGGCTGGGTAGGTGTGTTGTTCAGAAGCTCTGGAAGGGGCCAGGCTCCGAGCACGGTCCCCGCTTGGCCTGCATACACATGAGCAGGTGGCTCTGCCCGGAGCTGTCCCAGGAAACCTTGATGGGGGGATTAATGGCAGGAAAAGTAGGGCAGGCAGGTTGGTAAATATTTAATTGCTCAGAGCTTAAGGCAGGGAGGGGGCCCGATCTGGTGGAGGGCCAGGGCTTAGGGAGAGTGGAGAGCTGGATTAAACCGGTCTGTTCCCTGGGCACTGGGCTGCTCTGGGAAACTCTCGAGCATCCCTTCCAGCTTGGGACCCCCGTCTCAGCAACTCTAATCCTCCAACACCTTCTGTGGAAATGCACAGGAGGGGACCCGGGGCCATGGGAACTTTGAGAAAACTGAGGCAGCGAGGGGAGGAAGCCAGGATGTTAGCAGTGGCTGCTGCTTTAGTCCCCAAGCTGCCAGCCACTCTTCACACAAACCAACTTAAAAATAGAGCACCTATCTCAGAAGGTTGAAGCGTCAACTAAGGGATGGTGTTGGGATGCGGTGAGGAAGAAAGTGGAGGCTGGAAGCAGGAGCCCCACCTTCTGGATGCGGGGTGAGAGGTGGGGGGAGGGGAGGAGGCCCCCCTTGTGGTGTGCATCTCTGGGCCCCAGTTGGGAGTCTGGGCCTTTTCCCAACCTCTTCTCTGCTGGGTTGGTTCAGCTCCCAACCTCCCCCACCATCTTCCTTTGTCACCCCAGCCTGGAGGGTTGGCTCGTGATCTCTGCTTTTCCTCCAGTTCCGTCCCATGAGGAAGAGCTTTGAGATCAGAGCTCTGAATGGAGGCATAGCCCACTCTGTCCCCGAGAGCCTCTCCAGCACACCAGAGTCCAGGGCCTGGCCCATTCTGGGGCCTCTGCAGGATGGCTGCCAAGTCCCTAAGCCAAGATGTGAGGCGAGATGCCCCTCTCCCCCTCCCTGCCAATCCCAACCATCTGTATCCAGAGGAAACCAGGCAGAAACTTGCGGCAGAGCAGATGCCACAAAACGGATGCTCTTGAAGAGGAGGTGGGAAGAGAGGCTTTATTAGCCTCTGACCTGGTGCTACAAGGGGAGCCAAGGGAGCAGGTCCCGTTGCTTGCATGTTTATGCAGGAGTCCCAGAGCATCCGCTACCACCTATGGCAGGCTGTGGTCTCCCCAGGTGGAGTCCCAGAGTGCCCAAAGCCACCCTACAATGACTCAAAGGGACAGGAGACAGGACGGTGCCCTGCCGTCACTCTTCTTCTTGGGCAGCGCTTGGCAGCAGGCCCTGGGGGAGTGTGGTGGGGGTGCCAAGGCCGGGCTGGGCATGGCAGAGCGGACTCACCGTCCTCCTTGGTCTGGATGCAGAGCACACCGCTGCGCACGCCGTCCCCGGCCTGGGTGTAGGCCAGCACCTGCACGCTGTAGTTGGTGAACTTCTCCATACCACGTAGCTCTACCCGCTCCCGCGTGGTGGTGATGTTCTGCATCTCGCCCCACTCTGCCGAGACAAGCAGCCCCTGAGCGCGGCCTGGGGGGCGGCATGCCTGGTCTCCCTGCTGCTGGCCCTCTGCCAGCCTGGGCTCCACTGGGCTCAGACCTCGCCTCCATGGTAGTGGCAGCTAGGGGGACCTGACCTCCAGGAACACAGGGGCAAATTTGGGGCACCGCTCCCAGGCCTCATCTCTCCCCAAGGGGTCCAACCAGGGTGAGCCGGCCTATGCCCGGCCTTGGCCCCAGTGACCTTGCACCAAATTCAACCTAATACTCTCCCTTTGGAATACTTCCATCTCTCCGAGCACCTTTCCCCTCCTCCATCCAATCCCCTCTCCCTGCAAGGGATCCCAAGCGTGCCGTACTCTCAGTAGCATAAGAGCTAAGTCCCCTTCTCTTCTCCCTACCCCTGAGGACACCCTCCCCAGGAAGAACCCACAAAAAGAATCTGGGACAGGCCATGAGAGGAGACAGCCTCTGCCAGGAAGGGTCGGGCCTTCCTCCGGCTCAGTGAGGACCCATCATCTAACTCTGCCAAGGGACTTACTGTAGGCTGAAGGAAAGCTTGGGGAGGGGGTCCCCTGGGAAAACCATGGACTTAGAAGGAGAAAAAGAGACAGGCTCCTGAGCTGACAGCCATCCAGTGAGACCCCTGGGCTTTCAGAAAGACAGGCCTGGACACTGGCTGAGGACAGGCTTTGTGGAAGCCCATAGACCCAGTCCAGTGCCTCCCTGGGGACCTGCTGTGGGCAGAGGGCCCGGCCCGGGGAGGACAGCGGTCTGCCGGGGTCCCAGAGTGAGAACACCATGCCCAGCCAGAGGCAACTCCAGGTCAGTGCAGGGAAGCCTCAGAAACCCCAGCAGCGGGACATTTTTTTTTTTTTTAAGGAAATCAGAAACCAGGGTAGTCAGGGTACTCCAGGACAGGAGCCAGAGAAAAGACCCAAAAGGAGGTCAGTATGGCCAGCGAGCCAGGTGCCTTGGAGATTAGAGAGGCCAATGGCTTCCTTACCTTAAAGGGCTGAGCTAGGAACAGTGTGGGTTTAGAAAAGAGGAAGCAAGTTCTGGAAACCGAGGGACCACCCCTTATCTGGGGCAGCACAAACAGGGGAGGCTATGTCAGAGCACATGAACTAGGGACACCTTCCCAAGACCCAAGTCCTGAGCTCCAGGCCACTGTGCTTTCGGAGGAGGCCGTGGCGGTGGTGGCAGGGAAAGGCACATGCGGTCGGCAGTGCATCTCGGCACACACAATGGGGAAGGGGTGGGGGGGTTGAGGAGGGCACCTGCCCTGCAGAAATGACCACGAGCTGGAGCTTTGGGTCCTCCAGGGGAGAAGGGAGAGCCAAGGGGGCTGGGGACAGAAGGCTCAGGAGCCGGGGAGCCAAGCTCACCTTGGCCCCCCAGTAGAGCAGCTCCATGGTTTGGAATGCTGGGCCTCCCGCTTATACAAGTGCAGGCTTCCCTGGTCACTGCAAGGCTCCCGTGTACCCAGTGGGCAGGGGCTTGGTGTGTTTGTGGGGCTACACACAACTGCCTGGACCAGTGCATCCCTGGGCAAGGAAGGCACCCCTAGTGTTGGGCCACGATCTTGGGTTTTGTGTCCCTGCCATTCCAGCTCCATTTCCTGCTCTTCCGGGTCCTGGGCAGACTGCCCACCTCGCTGCCTGGCCAAGGGATGCTGCACTGTCCCCCCACCAGCTTCTGGTAACCCTGTTTCCTCCCCTTCTGGCCTCGGTGGTGAGGATGAGCCCCAGGTGCCCCACCATCACTCCACACCCCTCTGAAAGCAATGCCTTCCTGAAACTTTTCAACCGCCCTGTCTGAGTGCCAGAGACCCTGCCTAAGATCAACATGTTACATCAGAAAAGCACAGACACCCCAACACACCTCCAGTCATTTCCCAAACACACGGCCATCCGGGAGCAGCTGGCGTCCCTCCTCCAGCACAGAGGTGACCATGTGTCCCACCAGCCATCCTGGCCCTGACTCTGGCTGGGACAGCGCGCGTAGAGGAGAGGGGCTGGGCCTCCACTTGATATCCCGTGGGAAGATGCTCAGCTCTGATCATCTGGGTCTGGTCTGGACACAGACCCCCAAGGAGCCTACACCTCTCACCCTGAGACCCAGCCATCACTCCCGGGAGACTCACCTCCATCCACGTAGAGTGACCAGAAGATGACCCGGTAGCCTTTGAGGACTCCATTGAGAGTGCTGCGTGGGGGCTCCGACCAGGAGATGACGGCCACATCGGAGGTGATGGACAGGGCCCGGACGTTCTCGGGGGGCTGGCTGGGCACTGCAGGGGGCAGGGGAGAAGGGTAGAGTCTGGTCAGGGCATACAGCCTGACATCTGTGTCCCAGCCAGGAGAACATGGGAGGAGCTCCCGACAGAGTGAGGAGAGTCTGGACCGCGTGGCTGGCAAGTGAAGCGTTTCCTCTCCTGGATTTGGATGAAAAGAGGTCTTCATAGGTTCGGTTCCTTGCTCTCCAGGTGGCACGTTCCCGGTTCTGGGTATGTGCTGAGGGCACAAGGTGATGAACTCCAGGCATGACCCCATGGGGATCCACCAGTGGGCACCATAGCCCAGGAAGTTCATCTTCATCAGGTTACAGAACCTAGAAGATCGCCAGGCCAGCCCTGGGTCTTATCTGATGGCTGGTGGTCCTATGTGGCATCTGACCAGGTGGTCTGAGCCCAGCCTCTTGGGCCCCGTGGGTCCTTATGCGAGGCTGAAGGGAAGGAAAAGAAGATAGTCCCTTTACCTTGTTGAAGGGGAGAAGGGGTTCCATAGACACCTTTAAGTTTTTTGGGACCATTACACCTTTGTCCCTTGTCCCTGCACATCAAAATGCCTCAGATGATGAGAAAACATTTTCTGATAGCAACTTAGGTGGCCCATTTCGCCTCTAACCCTCTCCACTGGAGTGCTACCTTGGAGCCTAACTTAAGTCCTACACCCTGGGGTTGGCCCTGGTGCAGGTCACTCTTTCTGAGATGGCAGATGGTGGGGACGCCAGATTCCGGGAGCCACTTTAGTTGGGAAGAACTTTGGTGGCACTTCCTGCTGGCTTCCTAGGAGCTGGGGCCAAAGGGAAAGGCCACGTCTGCTTTGCTCAGAGAGGGAGAAAGGAGGCACAGGCTGGATGGAAGGTAATTAGATCCCATTGCCCCACAAGAGGCAACTCTAATTTTTATGAGCATTTAAATGATAATACATCATCCTAACGATCCTCTTTGAGAATGATTATTGTTTCATATTACTTAGGTGTAAAAATATAAGCACCATGTAATTAGGGACCCAGTGTAATAAACTAATACAGATCGCCCGTTCGAACAAAATGAAGGTAATATAATTATGGAAAAGACACTATTGCTAAAGCAGGGCCCTTGACTACCCCAGGAGGAGTGCTAATATTGCCAGGAAACGATCAGGATCTGACAGGCTAACGAGGGCCTTAATTAAGTATGAAAAACTGCTGAGCAAATGCTGCTGGAAACTTCTTCCCTCTCTCCTCTTTTGTTTTGAAAATGACTCCACAGCCCATGCTGATCTCTCCCTGTTGGAAATTCTAGGCCCCCCACCCAGGAGCCAGAGCTGGGGAGGTAGCGCCCTGCTGGAGGCATGGCCTGGCTGTTTCCTGGCTGGGCCCTGGTAGACAGCAGTCAGGGTTGTGCGTGCCGTAGCTGTGTGGGCCCGGGGCAGCTGTCCCCCTGGACGCGTCTTCCCCTGGCATCCCGGGTCTGTGTCCCTTGGTCCTACGTCCAGCCTTGCTCCAAAGCGAGAGAGAGACAACAGGGCACAGGAGAGAGAGTATAGGATTCAGGGTCTGACCTGGATTTTGACCCCGGGCTCTGTTCTTTAGGTGATAGGTGATTCCGGACAGGCTTCTCAGCGTCCTCGAAACCTGGCTTCTTTTATGGGTAGTGCCCTAGCTTCTGGCGCTGCGGTTCTCACAGGCAGGTGCCCCCCTGTGCCAGCAGCACCAGCAGCACCTGGGAATTTCTTTGAAATGCAAAATTTATTCAACCTGCTAGCAGGAGCTGGGTGGGGGGAGAGCCTAGCAATCTGTTTACGGCCTTCCAGAAGGTTCTGAAACACATTCAGGTTTGAGAACTACTGGGTCAGAGCACCCCTTGGGATGAGTACTATTGTGTGAAGAGGTGACAGGTTGACTCCCCTCCACCCAGCCAGGACTGCGGCCTGGGGAAGTGCTGGTTGGGGACGGGGTCCGTGTGGAATGGCGGAGGCCGAAGGGGCACTGGTTGTCTTGTGATTCCCCACGTCCCCTACTAGGGTTCTCTGTGTCCCTCTGCTCGCTACGTGCTTTTCCCTTTTTCTGTGTTCTCCCGTTCCCGAAGGGCTCAGTACTTCATCCCAAAGCCCAGCTTGGGCCCCAGAACCACTGAATGAGAATCTTGGGAGATGAAGCTGGGGCATCGACATTTTTTAAAGCTTCCAGATAATTCCAATTTATAACCAAAGTTAAAGACCACCAGCATGAGCTAATCTACTTTCAGGTTTCTGACCTAATGTATCCTTCCTCCCAGGGGTGTCTACATTTTTAGAGAAGATGAACTAGGGAGAAGGCATTGCTTAACCTTAAGGAGTGACTGCCCATCCCCCCACCCCCAGACCTGAGCTGAGACCAAGAGCTGGATGCTTATGCCTGGGTGGCTCAGTCAATTAAGTGTCTGCCTTGTGCTCAGGTTATGAGCCCTGGGTGGGGGAGGGGGGAAGGATTGAGCCTTGCAGTCCCACATCCGGCTCCCCGATTAGCGGAGAGCCTGCTTCTCCTTCTGCCTGCCCCTCCCCCTGTTTGTGCTCTCTCTCTCTCTCTCCCTGACAAATAAATAAGTAAAATCTCGAAAAAAAAAGAAAAGAAAAGAAAAGAAAAGAAAAGACAAGAAAGGAAAAGAAAAGAAAAAAGAAAAAGAAAAAAGTTGGACACTTAACCTACTGAGCCAGCCATGCACTCCAAGGAATGACTTTCTAATAGTGGAATGCGTGAGTCCCCTCCCTCCGCAGGGGCAGGGTCGGAGGCAGCAGCGGTTTCAATCTCAGACTCTGGATTTGGGTTAGGACATCAGGAAAGAAGCTTGGGGGAACTTTTGCCCTTTGGGGGGCCGCAGGTATCAAGGGCCACGTCTCCTCTTTCAACCCCACACAGGCTCAGGTACCAGCTGGCCCTTCTCTGTGCTTGGAAAGCAGGCACATCCCTGCTTCCTCCTAATGCTGTCCCCTGGAAAGCCGGGCCTTGTCATTTACTCATCAGAGTGTGGAGTCCCCTCTGGTCCTCAAAGGATCACGTTTGAAACAGTGGTTCTACACCACCCACCGCGTGGGTCTTGGCATATCTTAAGCCCTGTCTCCTGTACGGCCCCTCAGACAGGCAGTGGACGGGCTCTAGCCCAGAAGTGCAAAGGTAACTTGGCTTCTGCCCCGTTTCCCACCTGCAAGTTGTTGAGGGAGAAGAAACAGGACCAGGGTGTAGAGGAAAAGGGCCTGGGGAGAGACAGGAGTGAGGGCCAGAATGAGGGAGAGTCCGGTGGGTGAGAGGCAGGGGCTCAGATGGGCGGAGCATCAGAGCACAATGGACAGAGCGCTGGCCAGCGGACTGAGAGCCTGGGGGCGCTCAAGGGCCCAGCATCTCTTGAGGAGCTAATGGGTCAGAGGAGCTGGAGGGATCCGAGGTGCCTGTGTGCCTCGCAGGGCCGTGACGGGGCCCGGGAGCAGTGGGAGGGTCCCGAGTCCTCGCTGGCAGCCCTGGCTCTCCCGCCCACCGCCGCGTGCTCATGTACTCACCGTCCTCCAGCGTGGTGGCATTGATCTCGCTGGATGAGGGCCCCGTGCCAGCCCGATTGAAGGCCTGGACCACCACCCCATATTGGGCGAACTTCTTGAGGTTGTCCAGGGTGTAGACCTCACTGTCCCCAGTGGCCTTCATCTCCACGATGCTGTACTGCCCACTGCTGCCAGGGCTGTTCTCCCTGTAGCCGATCTGGTAGCCCCGTATGACGCCATTCTGCAGCTCCTTCTTGGGCGCCTGTGAGCGGGGTGGGGGAGGGGAGACAAAGACACAAGGGGGCTTGGAGATGATGTTCTGAAAGCCAAAGGCAGATCCTGTCCCGCTTCAGTTCCCAACCCTTCAAAGGCTCGCATCTCGCTTGGAGTGAAAAGCAAAGCTCTTACAAGGGCGACGGAACCCTGTATGATCTGCCCTATTACCTCTTGGGTCCATCTCCTCTTTGCCCGGCTGCCCTTGCTCCAGCACACTGGCCTCTCGCGGTTCACACAGGGCCCACCTCCATTCGAGGGGGACCCTCTTTCCTTGCACAGCCACACAGCTTCGCTCTTCACCTCTGTGGTATCCGCCCAGCCACGCCCTGTCTTCATGAGGCTTTCCTCATGCTCTTTATCTCAGATTGCTCCCTGCCCTCTGTTCGGTATTTTTCACATTTCTTCCCAGCCCCCATCACTTCTTAGACCCACTTTTTTCCCCCTATGCTCTCTTTTTCTCCATTGCACTTAGCATCACCGGACATCCTATATATTTTACTTATGCGTCCCTCTGTTCGCATTAGCATATAAACACCATAAGGATGAAAAACATTGTTTCGTTTGCTCTTTGCTGTGCTCTCACTGTCTAGAATGATGGCTGATATGTAGCAAGCCTTCAATACACAGTTATTGAACGAATGGAGAGAGGAACCGATAGGGCTGTCATCTGACATGGGCTCAGGAGTCTGGGAGAAATGGAACCACAGACAAAAAGGAACCAGATGGAGAGGAAGATGAGCAATTAGCTTGAGTAAAAAGAGAATCCCAAGATGGCACATCGCATCCTCCAGGACAGCTATTGTCACCACATGGAAAACAACACGTCTTGGCGATGACGTGGGCCAACTGGGCTCATGCGCTGCTGGTGGGAATGCAAACCGGTGCGGCGGCCGTGGTCAACAGCCTCCCAGAGTGAAACATGGAATTTCCATAGGATCCAGCAGTTCCGCTCCTTGGTACATACCCCAAGAAGTGAAAGTGGAGACTGAGACACAGACTTGCATACCCAAGTTCATGGCAGCATTATTATTCATCATAGTCAAAAGGTAGAAACAACCCAAGTGTCCACTGACGAATGAACAAATAAATAAAATGTGGTCTATGAGGGCAATCGAATATTATTTAGCTGGACACAGCCTATTGTTCATGCAGCCAGAATGGAATTCTGACGCCGGTTACCATGTGGCTGAACTTTGAAAACATCACACTCAGCGAAATAAGCCAGACTCAAAAGTTCAAATGATGTGTGAATCCTGTTTCTATGGAGTCCCTACAACAGTCACATTCAGAGTCAGAAAGGAGACTAGGAGTTTCCAGGGGCTGGGGCAAGGAGAGGGGTACTTATCAGTTAATGGGTGCAGAGTTTCTGTTTGGGATTGTGAGAAAGTTCTGGAGGCAGATGGCAGTGATGGCTGCAGACACAGTGAACATATTTCATGACACTGACCTGTGCATGTAGGCATGGATAAAATGGTAAAAATGGTACATATATTTTACCACAATTCCAAAAAAAAAAAAAAAAGAGTCCTTGACTTGGTGTGTGGCCAGTCCTTTGGAGCATGTGGCTAGGTCACCCTGGACATCATGGCTAGGGGTTGGGGTCTGTGGGGTGGGGAGGCCTGAAGCCAGCCCCTAGACAGACAGAGATGGAAAGACACATGGTAAGAAGGGAGCAGTTTGGAGCTCTGGCTGGGCTGGTGGTAATGAAGGACTGGTCCCAGTCAGCCGGGAAGACAGAGTAAACACCAACGGCATGAAGCTGGGACTAGAAAACCTACTCTTACCCCAAGCTTCAACATTGATACACACACACACACACACACACACACACACACACACACAGTCCTGATATATCTCATATCCCAACCCATCAAAGCAAACATCCTAATCCACCTACCTACCTACAGTCAGAGATCCAGACTCACAGATAGAAACCAGCTCCTTGAACAAACAGACTTGCCCATCTATAAATTGAGAGAAAACCCACCCCAGTGCACAGAAAAACAACTCGAATCAGGGTTTTAAAGACAATGAAGTTAATTGAAAAGCCCACCTTTTATTACACTAAAAAATAGTGAGATCAAAAACAATTAAGTCAGTAAAACAGTCTCACTGTTTTTTTTTTAATTCAATGAATGTTTTAAATGAACTGCATTTTAAGCTCACTGTTAACTCAATAAAATGAAGTTTTTAATTTAACGTAATGGTTTTGAACTCACTAAAGAGGTGTGTGTGTATGTGTATTTAATTGACTTGATTTTTTGTTAATGCCTGAATTGATGTTTTTCTGCACTTGGGCCGTCCTCTTTGCTAGTTTGTAAGTGAGAAAACTCCTGCATTCTCATCTCTGCCCATGTATATCTACACACACACACACACACACACACACACACTATAGACACAAACATATCTTCAAGAGTGATACCCTGTCTTCACAATGATGCACACTCTAGAATCACACACACACATCCATAATGCCATGTGCTGATATATACAACACACGTGACCACGGCCATCTATACCGTGATGATGACAGGCACCATGTAACATTCTCACATCAACTTATACTGACCCAGGTCCTGGACGGACATCGAGGGACATGCTGCTGTATCCATATGTATGTATTCACATATTAATACAAATCTTGTCCGATCTTCCTTCCCTCTCTCCCTCTTTTCTCTTTCTCTCCTCCTGTCTCTCCCTCTCCTCTCCCTTCCACTGCTCCCCTCACCCCCAACAGGCACACTCAGGATTTAAATCAATCTTAACAATATTTCTCTTGAAGCATTAAGAAATCAATAGGGCTGATTGCAAATTTATGTCATAAAGCAGTGGCGATCCATCTCATGGAAAGGGTCTTAAAATGAAGTGACTTATCTTTCAAGTGAATCTTTATTTTTCATTAATCTGTTTCTTGGTGTTAAAAAAAAAATCCCCCGAGAAGTCAGGCCAAAATTTATTGATGGGCTGGTTCATTCTGAAGTTCTAACTTTCTAATCAATTTTATTTTTCATTATGAGACTTTGGAGAAATAAATCTGATTCTAAATTTTCATCGACCTCCTGGTTTGAGGTCTGTAGCCAAATGGCTCAGTGTTTTACATACGTACATTCCCCGCCCCACCTCCTGGCTTCTGGAGAGTATTGCTGGGACATGGGTCCAGAACCAGGATGCAGACAGACTTGGGGTTAGATTCTAGCCTTCACCCCCAGTTTCTGAGGGAAGCCCTGGAGCCCAGAGCTGAACCTGAAGGGGAACCATGGCTCTGGGCATCTGCTAGGTGGGCTGGTTCCCAGGAACGACCAACTGCGCAGCCTGTGCCCCATTTCTATCCTGGTCATTTCTCTAGGGAAGGAAGGAACAGGTACTGCTGTGTGTGTGTGTGTGTGTGTGTGTGTGCGTGTGCGTGCATGCACACATATGTAGAGTGTGCGTTTTTTTAAAGGTTTTGTTTATTTATTTGAGAGAGAGGGAGAGAAGCAGACTCCCGGCTGAGCAGGAAGCTCCATGCGGGGCTCCATCCCAGGACCCTGGGATCATGACTTGAGCTAAAGACAGGTGCTTAACAGACTGAGCCACCCAGGTGCCCCAGAGGGTAGTCCCTTTAAGGAAAATATCACTAAGCCCTCTTGTGGAAGGTCCAGAGGAGGACTGAGTGCCTGATCTTTTCCCATCAGAAGTTAGAGCCAGAAAATGAGCTTGAAGTTCTGGTCCCAGATGTGGACAAGGCATCCCCCCATGCCCTAAGCCTCACCATTGAGATGGGAAAACTCCAAGAAGAAAAACATGTATGAACACTAAGAAAGCTCTCTCCTGAACTCCATGCAGTAGACTGGGGCTCCGGACCACCTAGCAGGGGGAGTAGGAGAGGGAGAAGCAGGTTCCTTGCTGAGCTGGGAGCCCAATGTGGGATTCGATCCCAGGACCCTGAGATCATGATTGAGCCAACGGCAGATGGTTAACTGACAGAGCCACCCAGTGGTCCCTGGACCACGTACATATAAGTTCTGCCTCTCTCACTACCTGAATGGTTGTGGGCAAGTCATCTTGCATCTGTCTGCCGTGACTGCCTCTGATGGATAGGGATACAAACACCTCTTCTGGTTGCCCTCCAGGAAGAGAGGGTTAGTGTAGGAAAATACTGGAAGCCTGCAAGCGGAGTGCAACAGGCCACTGTCAGTGCTGGAGGCCCTCATATGCCCAGGGCCAGAGTTTCCCAGGACAGGGTTTATTGTCCTGCTCAATGTTATTCTGATCTGTTTCTCTGCCCTGCTGTGGGACCTCCTCTAAGAGTTTTCCTTCCTTCCTTCCTTCCTTCCTTCCTTCCTTCCTTCCTTCCTTCCTTCCTACCTTCCTCTCTCTCTCTCTCTCTTTCTAGATTTTTATTTATTTGACAGAGAGAGACACAGCGAGGGAGGGAACACAAGTAAGGGGAGTGAGAGAGGGAAAAGCAGGCTTCCCGCTGAACAGGGAGCCTGATGCAGGGCTCGATCCCAGGACTCAGGGTCCCATGACCTGAGCTGAACACTTAATGGCTGACCCAGCCAGGCGCGCCTAAGAGTTTTCTTAAGTGATAAGGTCCTCAGACACCCTGTAGAATTCATAGGTCTCTACCCCTTCGCAATGGCTGCAGAAGAGACTGGTCTGTTTTTTGCAGCTCATCCACCCCCAGAGGAAGGGAGGGCAGTTATTTTCACTCTGATTTTAATGAAGAGGAAACTGAGGCCTGAAAACACCAAGACTCCCGTGTGCGGTCTCACTGGGAGAAGATGGGGGGTCATATCACCATACCTCCCAGCTCCAGTCACAGGGCCAAGACAAGGGGAAGACCCTGTCCTGTCTTCTCCCATTATTCACAAGGGCCCCTTGAACTTTGTACAAAATCAAATCCAACTCTTGACCTATTACAACATGCGGAGTTGGGAAGAGAGGCCAGTGTGGTGGAAAAATCATTTCCCTCTCCTTGGCAAGGCCAAGTTCTTCATCTCATCCCAGCTACTGGCCTGCAAAGGTACAGAGGGAGTAGGGATTGGTGGGGGGACCCAACCATTTATCCTCCTGTCTTTCCTCCCCTCTGATTTCACCTGTTTAGCAAAAAACAGGCATGAGAATTCTAAGAGACTAGAGACCAGCAAGTTTGCTGGGACTTCATTCCTGGGTTGAGGAGGGAGCAGTCATGAAGGCAGTTAGCAGGGAAATGCTTTTGATCTCACTCACCTTCCAGGTCACTTGGATGCTCTGTGAGGTTACTGGCTGCAAGGTGACATCCATGGGAGGCCCATCGGGAGCTGGTGGATGGAGAAACAACATTACAAGTCAAATCTTGGAAGAAAAGAGTCCTAGGTCCTTACTCTCATCCTCCTGAGCTGGAGGACTGCTAGGGAACAGAGGAAAAGCTCATACACAAAAGCAGAGAATCTTTGATTGAGCCCCCGAAACAACCACAGGGCTTACAGTGTCTCTCCTTTCTCCACGATTTGCTGAAGACAGCAAACAATGACAATGAGGTATTACTATATATCCAGCAGATTGGCAACAAATTTTTAAAAGTCTGATAGTCTCAAGTGTAGGCAAGTGTGTGTCGTGGCAGGAATTCTTACATTTACTGGCCATGGGAAAGCAAACTGGCTCAGTACTTTGGAAGATATTTTGGCATTCTTGGTTAGAGCTAGAAGCGTGCTCTTCTGATGACTGTAATTCTGCAACTACTTAGTTTCCGTAGAGAACTTGCAAACCTCTGTAGGTTTACCAGCACAAAAATGTTCACAGCTCCAAAACTGTCAACCACCCAAATGTCCATCTCCATTAAAATGGACCAAGAAGCGACGGTATAACCATAGCGAGGAATACTACGCAGCACTGAAAATGCACAAATGGTGAAACTCACAAAAATACTATTGATCAAAACAAGGAAGGCACAGAAGAATATGTTGAGAATAACTTCATGAAGATATGCCACTGGAAAATGGGCAAAACTAAACTATATGCTTTACGTGTATATATACTGTAGTGGCAATATAAAAAAAGAAAAGCAAGAAGGGCTACTGGTTCCTTCGTGGGGAGGAATAGGCGGCTCTGGTTGGGAAGTGGCATAGGGAGGACCCCTGGCATGCTGGCGATTGATAGTAAGTAGGGGTTATACTAGTTTTTACTTTATTGTTATTTGTAAAGCTGCACATACTATATGTACTTTTGATATTATTTTATATTTTGCAATAGCAGGAGAAACTATAGGGAGAGAAAGCTTGTTTAAACTTTCAAACAAAATCCAAGACAAAGGTCATGGAAATTAATACAGGGCACTAGGACTCTGCCCTTCACAGATCTAGCGTATTTGTCCTTTCTAGACAGGCTGGGGCCGGGGGAGTGAGGAAAGAACCATGGACAGCTCCCCAAAGCCCAGCATCTACAGCTGCACCTGGAAAAGGTCAAACAGAAGAGCCTCCAATGATACAGAGGTCGACACAGATAAATACCTTGGGATCTCTCCTTCCCTCTTGTATTGCAAGCCCACCATCAGTGGACAGGGTAGGTGTAGGCCTCTGATGGCCCTGATCCCCAGGGCCATGGGAAAGAGCCACAAGGCCAAGTACTCACCAGCCTCCTCGGTGCTGATGGTGAGCTCTTTGCTTGGCTCGCTACGGCCAATCTTGTTGAAGGAGTACATGCGGATGCTGTACACAGATGCTGGGTGCAAGTCCACAATGTTGGCCTGGTTGATGGTGGGGGAGATGTTGCGTGTGGACTGCTTGAAGTCCCAGGAATCTGAAGAGAGAGCACCCATTTCAAACCATAGTCAGGAAAACCCCACAACCCCTTCCCAGCCTCAAGTCTCAACTTCCACTGTGGGACACAGAAGAGGTCCAGCTCTACATAGATAGCAGCAAGAAGGCACAGGCCTTAACAACTTCACAAAGAGTATAAGGATTTTGTTCCATGAAGATCAAAGAGACCAAGGGAGGCCTGAGAATGTGAGCAGCAAATGGCCTGGCTCTCCTCTGCCCTGGGCCAGCTTGTGAGTTCAAGCTTCAGACGGGGGTCAGACAAGATGTTTCTCAAGACCCCTTCCAAGATCCCCATTTGCTTACTCCCCCTAAGGGTGTGATTAGCCAGTGCCCTTCCTCTTGGCCTCCCATACCACCTCAGTGACCTGCTGTAACCATGAGATCCCTAACCCCCAGTGCCAAGAGTGAAGCCAAGGCTTTGCCCCCTTTTTCCTTCTGTATATGCCTCCATATCTCCTTTCCTTGTGCACTTGTGGGGTGGTGGTCCTGAGTGTTACTTGGTCTTTGAGGGGACAGACCGAGGGCTGGAGTCCCCAGCCCAATCCCTACCCTCTTTCTCTCACTGACAGGAGGATGATGAGTGTTCAGGGTCAGGAGCCAACAGAGAGGTGAGCATGCTCCTGATTCATCCAAGGGGACTGGCAGCCCGTTCCAGGGCTGTTTAACGACATTGTAGAAAGGGGGAAAAACCAGATAAATGCCACTCAGTAATACTGTGGCAGGAAACATTCTTCATCTCCAGAGGAATCCAGTCATTCATTTACTGTATTTTTTGCTGTGGAACTACTGGAGGATTCCCAAGAAAAATGGGAAGGGCCTGCAGTTACAGCAATGCCTCGGCTAGGATCTTCCAAACCCAGAATTCATAACTAGATTTCTTTATTGGCACTTCACTTTGAAAAGAAAAAAAAAGGCAGAGAACAAGGAAACAAGCTGATAGTAGGGCTTAAAAAATTTCTTGGGGGCATGTCCTCATGTCACTATTCAGCCCAATTTTCCATGCCTTTTAAATCCACAGTAGAGGATACTGAAAATTCTCAGTAGAAAAGATTAAACTGCATTCACTGCTGTTTCATCCCTAGAACAGGAGAGGAGGCAAGCATATTCTAGAAAAATTGTTAGAAGACTTCTTTTCCTTTTTTTTTTTTTTTTTAAGGCTTAAACCTGATAAATTAGTTCACCAGAAGAGACTATACCCTGCCTTCAGATTCTGGTTAATTGAGGTCTTGATGGTTTTCAAAACACCACTTTTAGCTGCATAGTCTCGGCATCTGTGAAGGGCACTGGCCCAGCTCCCCATCTGCAGTTTTGCATTTAATTCTTTGGTTTTATGAGCCAAAGTCACAAATGGCAGGCTGCGGAGGCTCGGAAACACATTATTTTCTCCTTGTCTTTTAAAACACCCCAACCACCCGGAGAGACACTCTGTGGCTGGCAGGTTAAGCCAGAGTTGCGAATATGTGGGCTCCTACCTGCCATGGGCACCTCTTTGGTTTGGGAGGGAATGGGCAAGCAATGTGGTGGCAGGCGTCCACTTCTCTCTGTGGCATCCCAGGGGCCCATGCCAGCTCACACACTCATCATACTTGATTTGCCCGTGTTAACAGGAGACGGGCAGTAATCACAAGTCAGTGAGTTTATTTTTGATGAGGGCAGGCAGAGGCAGGAGGCCCACCCCATGTATCAGAACACCGAGGGGCTAAGGAAAAGGGGCGCCAATGTATACACACTTGATTAAAAGAGACTTGTTCTCTGTATTGGTAAGAAAGACTTGTGAGTTACAGACCATGGGAGGTGTTGTGGATTGAAATTGACATAAAACGGATATTTTCTTCAAGATAGGTTCAGATTATTTTTTTCCTCATTTCTTTTTACCAGTATTACAGCAGAGATAACGTGTCCCATCATGTACTCGAGTCTCTGGGTACCAATATGTCCCATTACAGGGGATGTTGACCTTGATCACTTAGCCTAGGTGTTCTTATCCGCTTCCCTCACTTACTACAAAGTTACTATTTCGCCCTCTGTCATTAAGAGGGTCTGGGAGGGCTTCACTGAGAGATGTGAATAAACCATCACATTTTCTTCTTAGTTTTCTTTGCTTGTGGTTTGTTTTGCAAAATGAAGTCTGTCACTTTTGTTTACGTGGAAATGTTAGCTTTTGCAAGCTGGGGTTTTAATCCATCAGGCCTCGTGTCACAGACATACTCTTCTTTATTACTTCCTTGTATTTTCAAGAAAAGCCTACAAGAATTGTATTATTAATGTATGTCCAGTATGTTAAGTTTCTAAACTACCACTCAGCACACATGATACACATTTTCAAAGAAAAGGAAGACACAGGAAAACTGCTCTAACATATTTTATCTCAAGGTGTTCATCTCCCCAGTGTGTTTGCAAAATGCAGAGAACATCATCTAAAAATAGATTTATAAGATTTACACAACTGAAAATAATCTTGATCTCACGGACAGGAAAATTTTCTTTTTTATCACTTTTAGTGTGTACCTTGTTCCTATTTTTATATATGTCTATGTACATAAAATGTTAACATTATTTGATTCATTCTTTCTTGTTACTATCTTAACGTGTTTCTATTATTCTTCTCAGTTAATGGAAACTGCTACAGACATTCATTAAGGCTGTCTCTGTGCATTGGTCTGTATGTTCTTTTCAGATAAATTCTACTTAAGACACATTGGAGTAAAACCCGGGCTTTACCATTTACTGGATATTTGACAAAATATTCTCATAAAAACAGGAAAGATAATATTATTATTCTCAGATTATTTATGTGGTTCATGCATTAATATATAAAAGACTGGTAGAGAGATATGTGGTATATAGTAGATTTTCAAAAAGGTTTGTTATTGCTATGTTCACGATCTATTAGGCCTGTGAATTCCATATAACTTTCACTGGACCAGAGACATTGGCCTCACTGGTTAAAAATGAGGAAACTCAGATCCCACCCCAGAACTCCCGAGCTAGATAGAATCTGGATGTTTTTGAGGCGCCTGGGGGGCTCAGTCTTTAAGCATCTGTCTTCGGCTTGAGTCATGATCCCAGGGTCCTGGGATCGAGCCCTGCATCAGGCTCCCTGCTTGGTGGGAAGCCTGCTTCTCTCTCTCCCACTCCTTCTGCTTGTGTTCCCTCTCTCACTGTCACTCTCTCTGTCAAATAAATAAATAAAATCTTAAAAAAAGATAAGAACCTGGATGTTTTCAAGGTCTCTAGTGTGTTCCTTATGCATTAAAATTTGAGTACACCATAACTTTCCCATCTCAGAAATACACACCATTTATCCTATAGGATATAAATATAACACTCAGAAACATGTATGCCTGTGTTGAGGCCTTAATTTTATAATTTATCTTCCAGAACAGTGGAGTCCCCACAGTGATTTTTGTGGACTGTGTGTCATCTTCTTTCCTCAGGGTTAGAGGATATTACTGTGTAAAAAATGATCTTATTGGATAATTCAGGACACTTTCTGAAGTCCCAACAAGTTCTTGTAAGTCTCTTGTCTCATCTTGGGTCAAAGGATGGTCTCTGTCCATGGCCACCTGGTAACCTGTTCTGAACCCCAGGGACTGCTGCCCTTCAGGGATGTGGCCATAGAGGTGTTCTATGAGGAGTGGGATGTATACAGGGATGTCATACTGGAGCGCTTACAGGAACCTAGCCTCTGTGGCTAAGCCCACTGTCTGGGTTTTGGCTCCGTTATTTGCGAAAGGTCTCCTGGGAGCTTCAGCTTCCTACGACAGAGTTTCAGATCCCTGCTTTGAAGGACATACTGGGAGTTTGTTGGCATAGAAAAGGAAGACTTTGTGATGTTTCATCGTAACTTTAAGCTTCGTCTTTCCTGAGGTAAACTACATCCCTTACTCAAGATTAGTGGTAATTCTAGAAATTCAGTGGTATCACATAGTGCTGCTTCTGTCTTAACATCCAGTTTCCACACTGGAAAGTATTTCTGACCCAGTAAAACTTAGGAGTGGAACTCAGGATCTGAAATGTTCACTGTCCTAGCAACAGTAAAGGTGCCATCAGGAAACAGTGTTTTGGGAAATCACATCCTAGAATATTCTAAGATCCCATAATGCCCTCTATTCTCACCTTCTTACAGGGCACAACACTCCACTGGAGATCGGAGAATCCCCAGCCAGACTCTGTTTCCTCTAATAAACAGGACGTTCCGTCTCTAAGCCAAATCTGGTCACCTTTTTGGAGCAAAAGAAGGAGCCCAGGAATGTGAGGAGGAAGGAAACAGGAACCAAATACCCAGGTGGGTGGGAGTGGGCCAAGGGTCACAGAGGAAGCCAGACCTTAAGGTACGGTTTGGGAAGGCCTGTTTGATGGAAATGATTTTTGAGACACCTAAGTTTTCTGTTGCTGCCAAAGAAGGACGTCTGCCCAACTTTTATTGTCTCTTAAACCCTCCGGGCATCTCCTTCTGCTCAGTCAGTGGTCTCCCGTCACATTCACACTCAGGCCCCCAAACCCCTTGGACTGTGTGGGCCAGCCTGATCTGGCTGCCGTCCCATCGCTCATGGGGGCCTGGGCAAATCTGTGCACGCCTCCAGGGAATTCTACGCTAAGTCATTTTTAGAGTTCTGTGTTGCCTCGTGTAATAATTGGAGAGGTACGTGGTTGAGGTAGTGGGATTTGGTTTAGAAATCCCAGGAACACTGGAGACAGATACCATGCGTGTTCTCCTGAGTCACTTCCAATTCTATGGAGGCTTCAGACAGGACCCTCTGAAGTTCAGATGCAGAGATTTCATTGCGACACAATGCACCTCCTTAAAATGAGAAAATCAAATCCTCTGTTCCTCTTTGAAATTTTCTTTCTCTTTGTAGGAATTAAGTTGGAAATTTCAAGTCTCAGGTTCCTAGGATCAAGCCCTGTGTTGGGCTCCCTGCTCTGTGGGGAGTCTGCTTCTCTCTCTCTCTCTCCTCCTCTGCACCTACCCCACTCACACGCTCTCTCTCTCAAATAACTAAACCTTTAAAAAAAAAGAAGTTTCAAGTCTATCAGGCCCCAGTTCCTCAACATTAAAAGAGTTTCATATATCTTTTTACCTCATATTTGAGGTATAATTGACAAATATATTTTCTTTTCTTTTCTTGAGGTCTAATTGACAAATAACAATATATTAGTCTCAGGTGTACGGCATAATGATTTGATATTTACATATGTTGCGCAGTGGATCACTGCTTTAAGTCTAGCTACTATCTGCCACCATACAGAGTCACAAAATTTTTTTCTTCCTTTTTTTCCCTTTTCTTTCTTTTCTATTCTTTCTTTCTTTCTTTCTTTTTTTAAATGGAGGCTCCACACTCAGCATGGAGCCCAACATGGGGCTTGAACTCACAGCCGTGAGATCAAGACCTGAGCCAAGATCAAGAGTCAGATGCTCAACTGACTGAGCCACCCCGGCGCCCCCAAACTTTTCTTCTTACGATGAGAACCCTCCACGCTTCGTCCCTTAGCAACTTTCAAACACGCGATATGACATTGTGGTCTGCAGTCACGGTACTGTACATTACATGCCCATGACTTATTTACTTTATGACTGGAAATGTGTACCCCCTGATGTCCTTCACCCATTTCATCTACCCTCAGAACCCAATAACCACCAGTCAGTTCCCTGCATCCATGAGGTTTATTATGTGTTTTCTTTTCAAATTCTGCATATAAATGAAATTATGTGGGATTTGTCTTTTTCTGTCTGACCTATTCCACTTAGCGTAATACCTTCCAGGGCCATCCATGGTGTTGTAGACGGCAAGATCTCACTATCTTTTATGGCCGAGTTTCGTTCCATGGTGTGTGTGTGTGTGTGATTTATGGGTGTATGTCCCCACCACAATTTCTTCATCCACTCATTTACTGATGGACTTCCATATCTCGGCTATTGTAAATAATGCAGCAATAAACATGGGGTGCCTGTGTATTTTCAAATCAGTATTTTTGTTTTCTTTGGATAAATACCTAAGAAGTGGAATTGCTGAATCATATAATAATGCCACTTTCAATTTTTCAAGAAACCTCCGTACTGTTTTCCACAGCGGCTGCTGCAATTTACAGTTTCACGAACAGTTTAAGAAAGTTCCCTTTTTCCCCCTTCACATTCTTGCCAACACTTGTTATTTCTTGTTTATTCAATCCTTTGGAGGCTGAGGGAGGTGGGGAAGCTGCAGAAGAAAAATCTCAAGCGTAGAGTTCGGTTCATGAGGTTTAAAGAAAGAAGCCATCTCTGTAACCTAGACGTGCAAGGTGAAGCAGGAAGGGCTCACGTGGAAGCTGCAGCAAGTTTTCCAGAAGACCTAGCTCAGATAGTCGACCTACTGGGAGATGCCATCTAGTACTTTCATAGCTAGAGAGGGGAAGTCAGTGCCCTGCTTCAAAGCTTCAAAGGACAGGCGGACTCTCTGGTTAGGGGCTAATGTAGCTGGTGACTTTAAGTTGAAGCCACTGCTCATTTAACACTCCCCAATCCTGGGGCCCCCAAGAATGATGCTAGGGGTGCCCAGGTGGCTGAGCTGGTTAAGTGCCCAGCTCTTGATCTCAGCTCAGGTCTTGATCTCAGAGTTGTGAGTTTAAGCCCTTTGTTGGGCTCCACATTGGGTGTGCAGCCTATTTTTTTTATTAAAAAAATTAAGAATTATGCTAAATTGACTCTGCCTGAGCTCTAGAAATGGAACAACAAAGTGTGGATGCTGGCACATGATGTTTATAACAGGGTTTGCTGAATATTTTAAGCCCACTGTTGAGACTTACTGCTCAGAAAAAAGATTTATTTCAAAATATTACTATTCATCGACAATGCACCTGACAAGAGGTCTGATGGAGATGGACAATGAATGTCATTTTCATGCCTGCGAATACAACATCCATTCTGCAGCCCGTGGATCGAGGAATCATTTTGACTTTCTAGTCTTGTTATTTTAAGAAATACACCTCATAAGGCTATAGATGCCATAGATAGTGATTCCTTTGATGGATCTGAGCACAGTAAATAGAAAATCTTCCAGAAAGTGTTTACCATTCTAGAAGCCATTAAGAACATTCATGATTCATGGAAAGAGGTGAAAATACCAACATTAAGAGGAGTTGGGAAGAATTTGATTGCAACCCTCATGTAGACTTTGAGGGGCCCGAGACTTCAGCTCAGAGGAAGTAGCTGCAGAAGTGGTGGAAACAGCAAGAGAACTAGAATCAGAAGTGGAGCCTGAAGATGGGATGCATTGCTACAGTCTCATGATAAACCTGTTTCCCTACCCAGGTTAGGGAAGTTTTCAGCCATTATCACTTCAATTAAGTTTTCTGCCCACTTATTTCCTTTTTTTAAAAAAAAATATTTATTTATTTATTTGACAGAGAGATCACAAGTAGGCAGAGAGGCAGGCAGAGAGAGAGAGAGAGGAGGGAGCAGGCTCCCTGTTGAGCAGAGAGCCTGATGTGGGGCTCGATCCCAGGACCCTGAGATCATGACCTGAGCCAAAGCAGAGGCTTAACCCACTGAGCCACCCAGGCACCCCCATTTATTTCCTCTTGAGGAGCCCTATGATGTGAGTGTTACTCTGCTTGCTACTGTTCCACAGGTCCCTTAAGCTGTCTTCACTTTTATAAATTCTTTTATCTTTTTGCTGCTCTGTTTGGGAGAGTTACACTGCCCTGTCTTCCAGGTCACTGATCTTTTCTTCTGCTTTGTCTAGTCTTCTGTTGAACGCCTCTAGTGTGTTCTTCAGCTCTGTGGCTTCTGTTTGGTACTTTAAAAATATTTTTTGTGTCTTTGTTGAAGTCTTCACTGTGCTCATCCATTCTTCTCCTAAGTTCTATGAGCATCTTGATGATCATTATTCTGAACGCTTTATCAGGTAAGTTATTTACCTCCAATAAGTTTCTTTTTTTTTTTCTGGGGTTTTATCTTGTTCTTTCATTTGGAATATGTATCTCTGTTTCTTCATCTTGCTTAACTCTTCATGTTCGTTTGTACGTATTAGGTAAAATGGCCACCTCTTCCTGTCTTGAAGGGGTCTTGTGTTGGAGATGAACCAGATTGTTTCTCCTTGCCCTAGCCCTTGGTTGTCGTCTCTTGAACCTTTGTGATTGTCCAAGCAAAGTTTGTTCTTGATAGGTCCCAGTGGTTGACGGTGTGCCAAGGCCCGTCAGTGTTTCAGAGGGAGGGATTGTAGCACCTGCTGACTTTGAAGCTGATTGGAAGCCAGACTCTCGGACAGCAGCTTTTAAAGTGTACAGATACATACTGTTTTATGGGAGCATAATCACAAACCCTGCTGACCTCTAGAGCAGGCCATCTGGAGGTGTCCTCTTGGCAACAGTTGCAAAAAATCAAGGCTCCAGACAAATGTCTGAGCTCCTTTCTGGGATGTACTGGTGAGCTATAGTGAGGCCAAGGGAAAGCACAAAGGTGGACTTCCCTCAGCCCACATTCCTTTAGAACATTTTGGTAATCTCTGGATGTGACCTGAAGCCTGTCCCTCAGGCTGAAGCTCCAGGAGAAGAAAATAGGTGTTTTGCACAGGAAGACTGGGTTGTGTTTCAGTCTCCTGTCTGTGCTGTGTCCTAGGGGTGACAGCCTGCCAATAATTTTCTCTTTGATTGTTTCAGACCCATGGGGCCCAGAAACACAAGCCCACCTAGGTACTATACCTAGGTGCTCTAGGGCTGTCCCCAGTGAGAACTACATGCACCTGCTAGCTTCAGCAAGGCCACGGGGGAGTGTGGGAGGTGGGGCACACCAGCTGACTTTAGTGGAGAGGTGCTAATATTTACCAAACATCTGTGATGCACCAGGTGTGGTGTGGACAATGTAAACACTCGCCATTTACTCCTCACACCCCCTCATGAAATCAGCATCATGTCTCCATGGTATAGGTGATCCCATGTCACCAAGACTGATTTCTCACTTGGCCTCTCAAGTGTTAATACTTGAACCTCTCCCTTCCTCTTGAAACACTCTTTCCTTGGCTTCCCTGATAAAAGACTCTCAGGCTTTTCTCTTATGTTTTGGACTATTTTTTCTCTCTTCTTTCCAGATGCATCTCCCTTACCCTTCCATTAATAGTTAGGTGGAGTTCTTCCAGGCTCCATCTTAGCTTCTTTTTCTCTCACTTCATAGACTTTCCCGACACTTGGCTTCTCTTTTCATCTATACACAGATAACTCAAAGGTTTGTGCCCAGCTGGATGTTTCCTATGAACTCAAGATTTTTATAGCCAACTGTTTCTTTGACATCTCTTCTTGGATGTTTCAAAGGCATCCATAGTCAACATGTCCAAGACGGAAGTCTTGACCATACATCCTATAAACCCATCACCTTCCCGGGGTCCCTATCTCAGGAAATGGGATGCTAGGTGTTATTCTGGACTCTTCTCTCTATAAAGTCTTATAGCTTTCATGTTCCGTGTAGCTTTCGTGTTCCAGGTATCTTTTGAATCTCTCCATTTCTCTCCATCTCTATCCCTGCCCCAGGCCAAGCCACTGTCATCTCTCACTTGGACCAGGAAAATAACATCCTAACTAGCTAGCCTCCCAGAACCCACTCTGTGCCCCCTTCCATCTGTTCTCCACACTGCAGCTGTCATTCATCCCACAAATATGATCAAGCACTTCTTACAGGCCAAACACTATTTTGGCATTGACAGTGGTCTCCTCTAACACAAATCTGGTACTGCTATCCCCTTGCATAAAACTCTACAACAGTTTTTCCTTGCTCTTGGGGTAACAACAAAATTTCTTTACATGACTCCAGGCCCTGCAACATCTGGCTTGTGTATACCTTTCTGGCTTTATCTTTTATCATTCTTTTCCTCTGAACTCCTACAGCATTTACAGACTTCTTTATTGTCTGGGCTCATGGTTTCAGCAGCAAATGCCCAAGGAGATGCTAAGCTCCTTGAAGGCAGGAGCCATGTCTAAATTTTTGCCCCTCTCCCTCACTTGGCATGTCTTGGGCACTTATAACCCACTGCTGGTTGGATCAGAGCCCCTCTCTGTCCTTTACTTTGGACTCGGAGTTCCTCTGCATTTTGTAGTCATAATAAATACCCTTGCTTTGCCTTCCCCTTCATTGCCACACACAGCTGCCAATCACAGGAGGGGGTCCCCCTTTTCTCTTATAAAAACCCATCATTTGCAGGTGGATTTGACCTGCTGTTCCCAAATCATCTTTGATGTTGGCACAAAAACTCTCTCCCCACAGCCCTCCCAGGCTAATGTGTCAGAGTCAAATCTGAAGGCCTCTAACTGATTTTCCAAACTTGATCACTGCCATCTCTCTGACCCCGAATAGCTGAAATGAGGAGCCCTATTTTCTTCTCTTTCCTTTTCAGCTCTCTCAGAGTACTGAGCTAGCTTTGGCGAATATTGTCTCTTTTAATATTCCCTTTCATATGAGCCTGGCTTACCCAGATTAACATATTTCATTAAGGGCTCTCTCTCCCTTTCTTCATCAAAGGGTTTCTGATGCAAAATATTCTTCTTAAAAAAAATAAGGAAGTGGCTGGGGAGATGTCAGTGCCTTCTACTCTGTGGGCTGCTTGCCGGCAGGGGACTTGGAGCCTCTGGGTTTTTTTTAGGAGACTCATTTGCTGTAGAGGGGGAACAGCTCAGACAAAAGCCACATCTGGAGGGTTTAGCTTCCCGCGCTTGGGAAACAAATCCATCTTGCATCTGACTTCCTCCTAGTATCACGGCCCTAAGTGCTCCTCTGCTCCTCATGGCAATCTCTCTGCAGGACCAAGAGGAGATTCCCTGGGTCACAGTGACAGCTCACAACGTCCCCGTAGCAGTCCTTCTAGCAGCCACACTCCGGCTCACACTGAACGACACAGCACACCAGGCAGGCCCACCCCTCGTTGGCCAGCAGCTCGCACCGTGAGAGGTTTGGGTGCCATGGTGCCCTGGGAAGATCCATCCAGCGTCCGTGGAAGAATGGGTATTTGGGAAGTGAGACACGGGCAGAGACACAGGGCCCAGAGGGGAGAGGAGGCGGACCGTGTCCATCTCACATCTCACAGCTTCCTGAGGCTGGCCTTCCAAGCTGCCTTCCGGGTTTGGAGGGCCATCCTCGACGAACCCATCCCGGCTCCTTGCTTGGGAACAGAAGCGAAATGTAGTGTCTGCATTTTTAAAACTGCACCACGCCATCTGATAGATTTGTGTGGACGGTGCTATTTATCATTCAGCATTCATGTATTATTACTCTGCTGCCTGGGGCCAGGAGAAGTCAGCATGAGCGGGATGGTTTAGAAAGGGCAGACTTGGTAATTTCCCTTGGAAAATTAGCACGATGAGCAACACAGCAGAAAATCTGGCAAAGACAAAACTGTGGCAGAGAAGGGGGTCGGGAGCAGCTGGTCTGGACCCAGCATGGGTGTGGTTCGGGGCAGGAGGAAGAGAGAGGGAGGGAGAAGAGAGGCATGGGATGGGCACCCGTGGAGAGTTAGGAATGTGCCAGGCTCTGTGCTAAGCACTTCCACGTGAGTCCTCACACTCCCTTAACCCTTACAACCACCCTGAGAATGACACGCTATTGGCCCCATTTGATAGATAAAGAGATGCCCAAAGTGGCTTGCTGACGATCACACAGCTCCGACACCGGGTCAACCCAAGTCTTCTGCTTTGAGAATTGTTATTGTTCTACTACTCCACGTGTGGAAGAAGATCTATTTACACACACACACAGACACGCACACGTGTGCACACACATGCCCAGCCCCCTCCTTCCTTCGAGTCCCCCATCTGTTCCCTAGGTTGTCTTTTTCATTGATCACACCAGTCTGTGGTGGGTTGCAATTGATCAGACAGTGCTTTGTAATGGTTCTGAAGGTATGTGTGTGTGCACATGCGTGTGCCCCTGCATGTGTACACAGTGTATGTTCTCATTCCAAATGCTCTAGAAGCTCCAAAGGCAACACTCTGCCTCCTACTTCTTTTTTTCCCCCTACCACATGGCGGCTTCATGATTCTGCAAGAAAACTACTGGCGCTCAGTCCACGTTGCTGACTGGCAGACATCTGTCTCAGCCTGCAAGCCCCACAGGACTAGAAATTGCCACATGAAGTGTGGGAGTTCAACGGGAGTGAGGACCTCACGTTTATGAAAGGTCTGCTATAGCCCTGGGCTGGATGTTTTCTCTTTAATCCTCAAAACAGTCCCGCGGGATCGGCACCACCACTCCCGCCCGCCCTGCAGATGAGGAAGCTGGGTTGTGCTCACGGCTTCTGCCTGGCGCCAGGCATGGCTCCCTGCAGCTCCCACAGAACTCCGTTTGCTCAGCGCCCACCAGGATAGGGGACAGATGCCCACTGGGGTGGGATGGTCTGGAGTACTTCAACCCAAAAACAGGGGAAAGCACCCACCAGTGGCTCTGTGCTCTTGATCTCGTGATTTATTGTTTGTTTTTACAGATGCAAAGCCCTTAATGAAGGAAGAGTCTTTGTTGCCCCTCCCTCCACTCTGCCCACCCATCCTGGTACCCCCAGCTCTGGGGGCAGGTATGGTAGTTGTTCATTGCAGGAGAGCCAGAGGAGGCTGGAGAAGACACGGATGGGCCCTGAAAATAGCGTCTGTCCTGCCTGCCTCTCCAGCCCTGCTCTCCAGATGTGGGAGGTTCTCAGCTTCGCCTGGCTCCATGGTGCCCCAGGAAAGGTCTGCACACATTAGAGTGTGGTCCGTGGGGGCGAGTGGGCTTGGAGCAGCATGGGGGAGGAGGGCAGGGAGGCAGTTACAGGGGGGCAGAGGTGCGAGTGACAACCCAGGCAGCCACTCCCGCCTCCGACAGTGACAGAGCAGAGCCCCACCAGCCGTGGCAAGCTGCAGGGAGATGGAGTGCCCACTGCCACACGGGGACGTAGGACTGCACACCCACCCCTTCCTGTGTAGCTCCGGGCCAGCCTCAGGAAGCTGTGAGATGTGAGATGGACACGGTCCGCCTCCTCTCCCCTCTGGGCCCTATGTCTCTGCCCATGTCTCACTCCCCAAATACCCATTCTTCCACGGACGCTGGATGGATCTTTCCAGGGCACCATGGAAAGGGCACCCAAATCTCTCTCTGGAAGCTCTCAGTGACCTTCCCCAACAAGGTAAAAGCTCAACCCAGAGGCCACCTCCCAACCTGGCCCTAGAACACATTAAATCTGTACATATCCAGGAGCCCTCTGCTAGATGGGACAGCTCCCTGCAGAGCCCCACTTGGGCTCGGCCCTTCCCCTTTCCTTGAATCCAGGCCCATCACCTCTCAGTCCCCAAGTCCTACCTCTCAATGCAGCATCTACAGGGACAAGAGATGCTTCCCTGATGCCTCTGTGAATGGCAGCCCCTCCTCTTGCCACTCCCCTGCACTCAGGGTGGACTCCTGGGTGGCTGGATGCCACCTGACTTTCCTCCCCAGCCAGACCATGCGCTCCTGAGGGTAGCTGTAGAACCCTATATCAGAGATGTAGAACCTTGTAGAACCCTGTAGAACCACTTATCAGAGGCGTTTGACCCAGGGACCTGGACAGAGCTGCTTCTCAAGGGGTCTGCTTTGCCATGTCTCACTTGGACTCGCTCAGCTGCCCTCTCCTGAATGCCTATCACGGGGTGGGCCGTGCACCAGGTGCTGGGAAGACAGCAGGGACCGGCATTTGGTACCTCCAGAGGAGAGGACCCCCAGCCAGTCACTGGCTACGTGCTGTGTTAAGGACCAGAGGAAGGGTCTGAAAGGCCTCCAGAGAGGCAGAATCTTGGATCTCCCCTAAGGCCTGGAAAATGAGCTGGAGTTGGTGGCAGAAGGGGGGCTGGGGAGGGCTGAGTGCTCCAGACTCCTTTTTGGGATTTGATTTCTAAGTTGTTTTGAAAAGCTTATATAGGCTTATGTGAAATCAAAGGTACAAAAGCATCCAGAACGAGGAGTGGATTTTCCCCTCACTCACACATCAGGGTCCCCCAGATGCCCTCTCAGGGGGAACCCCTGTGACCCCTTCTCACAGAGCTTCCAGAGACAGTCAAACAGACACAAACATGAACCTCTATAGCTCTTCTGTGGTTTGGTCCCCTCCAGGGCTCTTGTCCCCTCTGAGGCCCCCTGCTTTCCATTCCTGCCACCTGACTATGGAGCCCCCATTTCCCTGGAGACCTGCTCCACAGGCCTCACAGTGACAGGAGGCCTCATGGGGGCTAGTGAGGGTCCCAGGGGAGGGCTCTGAAGGGCTACCAGGAGGGCAAAACTTAGATTTAGGCTTTTCTATCCCCCAGAGACCAGCAAGGACCAGCTCTCTGACCCCCACACATCCCATCATCCCAAACCAGGAGTTCCCAGATGACCTGGCCAAACCCATGAAGTCTCTGACCCCACAGACACAGCCCATAGCCCCTTAGCTCTGGGCCTTTCCATGCTCTAAGTCAGACCACCTTGTGGATCTTGTTCCAGGAACAGTCCTGGAAAGAAGGGGCTGACCCTCTCTTCACATCAATTGTGGGTCCATCTGCCCCTCTCACAGAATTCTTAGCCCAACCAGACCCCCTGTCTTACAAGCCGTAGGAGTTCATACACTGGTGGTGCTGGCGTCTTTGCCTTAGCTGGGCAGCTTGGAGGCTCAGGGACTGTCCCACCAGAGGGGCAAAGTCAGGGCCAGGGCACAAGGGCCGTGGAAGGCGGAGGCTTCACCCTACCTGATTTGTTCTTGTATTCGATGTCAAAGCCCGTGATGATGCTGTTCCCGTCGAACCGCTGGGTCCAGCGCAGGTTCATGCTCCGAGCCTTTACCTCTCGGATCTCCAGCTCTGGGGGGTCAGGGGGCTCTGGGGAGTGGCAGATGAAAGAAGCAGAAGTGAGGATGGCAGCAGAGAGCTTGGCCCCTGCCTATCTGCAGAGATGACCAGGGTTCAGCTGCCTCCCTGGGGACTGGTGACAACTGTGCTCTAGCCAAGAGTCCTGAACACTGGGCTCTGGACAAGGGGGTGCTGGGAGGCCCAGCAGCGGGGTTCAGAGTCTGAGAAGGGGCCACACTTGGTTTCCTTCTTTGTTACCCTCCCTTCCTTGGCCTGGGGTGGGGGGATAGGCCCTCTTGTAGGGATTTCCTCTGACCTGATGGCCCGTTTGTCCTCCATGAAGAGCTCCCAACTTTTCCCAGCTTGACTTTCCCTTCTCTCACTTTCTCCAGGGTCTGGGCCCACAAACCCAGATGCCTCCAGTTCTGGAAGCAGCAATGTATTCTATAGGGATGGGGGCCAGAGTAAACCTTGCTGTCTAAAGTGTGCCTGGAAGGGCCCGTATTGCCCCAACTCTGGCCAGAAGGAAGAGTGGAGGAAGGCCCTTCCCAGGGGCCACTTCCTGTCATCCTCTACCACGGTGTGGCTGATGCCCCTGATCTTGAGGTGGAGTTATCGGTGGGCTCCTGGCTCCCTGGGGAAGGAGTTAGGAATGGTAGGGCAGATGAGGGTACCTTGCACAGTGAGTTGGATCAAGCCCCGGTCCTCCCCATATGAGTTGATGGCATGGCAGCTGAAGAACACAGAGTCCCCACGGTCAGCTGGCTTGAGCTGGGAGGTGGCCAGCAGGGGCAGGAGGATGAGGAGAGAGGGAGGAAATGGGGACAGTGTTTTAGAACTTGTCTGCTGAAGCAGGCCCACTCTCAGGGGGATCAGCAAGGCCACTTCTTCTGGGAGGAGGACCCATAAGGGGCTTTGTCAAGGGCTCCTCTTCCCAGAAAGTTCCAAGGATGGAGGCTGGAAGAGTCCAGGCATGAGGGGGCTGAGGGGGTCCAAGAGGAAGAAAGAAAAGAGCTAAGGGGTCCCAGGAGAGAGGGGAAAGGGGCTGAGGGGTCTCATAAGAGAGGAAAGGGTTGAGAGGTCCAGGAGGGAGGGGAAAGGGTGCTGAAGGCTCTCAAGAAGGAGAGAATGGCCGAGGGTCCCAGGACAAGGGGAGGAACTGAGAAGTCCCAGAGGGAGCTGAGGGGGCCAGGAGGGAGGATGGAAACCAGGGGTTCCAGAAGAGGAAGAGGGGCTGAGGGCTCCACACATTTAATGGGCATGGGGTTGTCAGGAAGGAGACATAGAGAGGTTCTAAGGCAGAGGTTCCTGAATAGACAGAAAAGGGAAGGTGCCTTTTGGGGTTGGGGGAGGGGTCCCAGATCCCCATTTACTTCCATTAGATACAGATGTAAAACTGGAGCCCCACGTTCTGAGATTTGGGGTCCCCCTGAGACCAGGAGGTGGTCGCTCACCTTCAGCGTGGAGACAACCTCGTCGCCGTTGTCCTTGGTGGCGATGGCGTACCGCATGACTCGGTCGGGGTCGATGACTGTGTCCCCCTTCTCCCAGCGGATGATGATGGGCCGTTCACCCCGCGCCGTGCAGTTGAGCTCCTTTGGGTGACCCTTGATGGCGATGGTGGTGTTGGGGTGGGAGGTGATCATAGCTGGGACTGGGAAGGGGAGGAGGTGCAGGAGGCCCCAGTAAGGGGAAGGCCGGGCTGGGGAAGGGGCATGTGCCCGGTGCAGAGGTCCCGCCCCCACCGCCCCTCCCCTCAGCCCCAGGGACAAGGTCTCAAAATTGTGGGGCCATGCTATAGGAAGCCCCACTCCCCTGTCTCCCTTTCCCCCTCCCACCCGTGACTAGAGTGGCCTCTCTCTTCACCAGGGATTCTCCTATTCCATGGACCCCCTTCCAGAATGCTTCAAAATGCACAACATACATAGAATTACAAAGGAACCAAATATATTGAAGTATGGTGATACAAATATTAAAAACGTTCAAAAGCAAACTTTTTATATAGCATATCCTGTATCTATATATGTATTTTAATTTTTTAATTAACATATAATGTATTATTTGCCCCAGGGATACAGGTCTGTGATCAATATATATATTTTTTATGACTCTTTATCAAAGGCGATCTAGTGCTGGGTTACAGTAGCGCAAGGCTGGAGCAGCATGAGCAGGGAGGGTATCTGGAGACCCTCAAGCTAGGACTGCGGTGTGGAAATGTCTGTGGTACCGCCCTGGGTACTGCTACGGCTGGGCTTTGTTGTTTATATTCAAAACGGAAGGAAATACTACATCTCAGTCATAAGTTGGTGGAAGAAAAGGTGTGCTCTCTTTTCTGACCCCACATCATGGACTCCTTGAATCAGGTTCGTGGACTTTCTTTGGGGGCGGTCCCTGGGCCCCGGGTTAGGAGCCCTGCTCTAGAGCACAGTGGCCTCTGCTTTGTGTTCACGGCTCAGGCTCTCTCCATGGCTCTGGCTCGGCTGGTTGGCTCTTTTTGAACTGCTGAGAAACTCCCCTGTTCTTCCAAACAAAATGCAACCGAAAAGCCTGGCGAGCATCTCTGTGATCAAGGTCCCTCCAGCAGTGCTAACTGGTCTGTGACCCTCCCCACAGCTACCCCCAGCTGTTGACCTGCGAAAATCATCATGAAGGAACCAAGGCCCCAGCTGGCCATCAGGAGACCCCTCCTTCTGCCCTGAAAAGAAGCATCTAGATCTTGACCCTCTTCTGGGCTTGAGCACCTTGGCCAGCAGCAGTAGGAGCAGAGGGGCAGAGGGAAAGATGAGGGTCTTGGCTGCCCGTGAAACTCCGCCCCCATTCTCCTCCATCCAGTTCAACAACTATGCATCGATCGCCTAAGTCATTCCATGGCACTGTGCCAGGCTTGGGTGGGGGGGGGGCGACACACATGATGTGAGACAGGGTCCTTGCCTGGGAGGAGAGGCAGGAGGGGGAGAAGGGAAGGGGAGCGAGACACTTGCATGAACAACATGAAAAGGAGGAAGATCTGAAGAGCACTGCACAGAGGTATTAGGAGAGATGACTGTGACTGAGGACCATCTGGGAAGGCACCATCCAGCCGTTTTACAAGCATTTTGAGGGGACCTATTATGGGCCAGGCCTTGTGTTGGGTTCTAAGCGAATAGGACACATCAGATCTCAAGGAGTTTCACAGTAGCGGCGAGAACAGACAAGTCTAGCAATTCCTGTGCACAAAGGTAAGTACGAGGCTGGGGAAATGCATGTTAGATGCAGCGGGGCATCAGTGGGGGAAGGAAGGGTATACCCTAACCAGTGAGACCTGCTCGAGCAGAGGCAGACCTCAGAGAGGTGAGGGGTATGATGCACCTGCAAGACAGTCCTTGCCCTTGCCTTTTCCTTACTACCTTCCTGGGAAAACCTGCCTCAGAGTATCCAGTGGCTCTGACCTCGCAGGAGTGCCTGTTAGCCAAGCTGGAGCCCACACGCTGGGCTGGGCAGTGCTTGACTGTCAGACTGTAAGAATCAGACACCATCCCACATTCCTGCCCCCATCCACGGTGGGGAGAGGACCCCTCCTCACACTGAATTCTGCGGAGCAGAGACCCAGCTCCCAGACCCCATCACCATCAGCCTGCTTGGGCAACTGTGCAAGAAAGCTTCCCGTCTCCTCTGTGCAGCCAGCCCCCGGCTCTCCTCGGGGGCACTGTGTCCCTGCTCTGCTTCAGTGGCTAACCCTTTCTTTCCCTCCCAGTGTTCTCAGGATTTCTCTCCCCTCCAGCTATAAGGACCTACTCAGACAAAGTTCTTTCCAGCAAACTCTCCTGGGTCACCTGACTCCTGAGGACCAAGATGCCATGCAGCCATAACGATGTGTCCTCAGATGCCTGATGCTGGGCGAGGACACATCTGGAGCAGGTGTGGGGGATGAAGGGCGGTGTCTGGCGTGCCCGAAGTCACACTGTGCAGCCAGGCATCTTGTCGGCCTGCTGTCATACAGAACTCGAGGCCAAGGGCAGCCCTGGCCCTCCGGCTCCTGCACCAGCCTCTCAGCCAATCCTTGGCCCCAGCTCATCAAATAATGAAGCAGATAAATTTTATAATGCACAGCATTACACCAGGATATACAATAAAACGCGAAAGACAAATAACGAGGTGCAAGTTATAATGAAGAAAAAGCCTGCAGTCAGAGACATCCAAGTATGAATTATTGACTAAGGTTTTACACTTTCAAGGATGTGTGGAGGAATATTTTCCATCAAAGATTTGCATAATTCACTCGTATAAACCTGGGTAGAATATAGAATAAGATTTTACATCAACACGTCAGGACTTGCATTGCAGATGCCTCCATTTATGTTCTGGAGGACTGAAATGCAGGGGAGTAGGGGCAGGGGCATGGGGGCTGTGAATGGTCAGAGGTGGAGGCCAGGGACCCCCGGGTGGGCCAAGCCCTGAGGCCTTCCTGGGGAAGAGGAGTTCCCCTTCTGAGATGCTGCTGAGACCAAGGAGGAGTTGGGGGATGTCCATGCAGAGGAGTGTGTGTGTGTGTATGTGTGTGCGTGTGGGCGTGGGGGTGGGAGCAGGGTCAAGTGTCAGCAGAGGTCAGAGGCCTGAGGAAGAAGAGAGAAAGGAAGAGTCTTTCTCTGGAAGGAGGACTTCAAGTCTCCACACCAGAGCAAGAAACTTGCGGCACATTCCTCTTCTGCTCTCTAGGAAGGGCTGTGTTAGCCTGTGCAGGGCACATGTGTGAATGATAAAGACACCCCTCTGGCTGGATGCAACCTGGTGCCAAGAGCCATAGTTTGGCCAATGGAGTAGGAACTGGGTTTCAGACTCCACTTGCCCCTTAGGCTAGGCACCTTTGATCAGTGCACAACCTGTGCATCCATACATGTCAGTCCCACCTCAGGAAGTCTTCCCAATCATGTTTGTTCAAAGAGGCAGACATGGAGGCAACCAGAGACAAGGGGGACTCCAGAGATCCCACCTGGTCCTTCAGCTCTGAGTAACAACAACACCTGGGGCCTGGGGTGGGTTTCCCTTCCCCACTGTTACTGCAGTGAGCACCATGCAACACAACCAATGCTGTCCTCACAGCCTCAAAGCTCAGAGCATGTAGAGCATGGGCTCTACAGGGGAGCCCATCTAAGAAGAGGAGACTGCTTTTGTGGCTCCCCACCAACCTGAAGGGATTGGGGGCCAGGCAGGCATAGGCTCTACTTGTGTCTTCACCAGCTGTTCAGCCTTCAGCAGAGTACAATCAAGTTCTGTGAGCCTTAAATTCGTCCCCTGTGATAAGAAGATAGGACACCTCCCCTGTAGAGCTGTTATGGGGGCAAATAGGGTCCATATATGTAGCGTGGCTGCCGTACAGCAGCTGCTCGAGAAACCCCAGGGCTCTCCTGCCCTCCTGGTCCAAGAAAAGCACCAAATAAACACATGCCTTCCTTCAGATGTGACTTGCCGGGCTAGTCCACAGACTCACGGAGCCCTAGAATTGTGGAGCCCAGATAATGTTCAATGTTGCAGTTACGAGTCGCATAGGCTACTGGGTGCTTGAAATGTAGCCTCTAGAACTGAGAAGTGTCCTTAAACACCGTCCTTAAACACATAGGAAGGAAATAATGTAAAATGTATCACTGATAGTTTTATGTTGGCTACGTGTTAATATTTTAGATACATCGAGTTAAATAAAATACTGTTGATCCTTCAATACCATGGATTTGAACTGCATGGGTCCACTTATATGCGGATTTTTAAAATTAGGTACAGTATATAGCACTATAAATGTATTTTCTCTTCCTTATGATTTTCCTAGTAACATTTTCTTTTCTCTAGCTGACTTTACTGTAAGGATACAGTTGAGAACACACACAACATACAAAATACTTGTTAATCGATTGCTAATGTTATTGGTAAGTCTTCTGGTCCACAGTAGGCTATTAGTCGTTAGGTTTTGGGGGAGTCAAAAGTCATATTTGGATTTTTTTACGGTTTTGGGGGGTTGGCACCCCTCCCCCCATGTTGTTCAAGGTCAACTGTGTACTATTACAACAAATCTCAGCTGTTTCTTTTTACTTTTCGAACATGCGACAATGAAAAGTGTTCAAATTACCTGCATGGCTCATGTTTTGTTTCTGTCACACGGCATGGCATAGTTATGGGGCATCTATCCTTTGTTTTACAAATGAAGAAACTGAGGACACACGGGGAAGCAATCCACTCAGGGGTCCCTCTGCTAGTAAGCAGCAGGGCATGTGAGAGGCGGTCCAATGGGAGAGGGCGGTGCTTACCACATAGAGCTGTAACCTGGGTGGGGGAGGAAGGTAAGACAAGGCTGGGAGAACCAGTTCCCAGTTCTTTAGCATCATAAGCACAAGCTCCGGGGGACTTGGTGAGGGCTGGTTCTGGGCATTCCACTTGGCAGAGGACGTGAATGAGCTGAAGCGTGACCAGGAAGATGGGCACATTTCTCACTGTGTCATTTGAAGAGTGGCTGAAAACCAGGCATTGTGGGTGTCCAGGCAGGCAGTGGGACAGGGACAAGACATCAGAGTTCTTTGATAAAGGGGGAAGGACAGACCTTCTCTTTGGTTTGAGAAGGAATCTGCTGGTAGTTTTTCCTGTTTAGGGAGAGGGCTGCAGGGGGAGGCAGTGAGTTCCTGCACTAGAGGTAGGCAGTCTCAGGCACTGTAGAGGAGATCCCTACAGGATGGGAGGACCTTGGCCCTGGGGGTGTCTGGGTCTCTGGAGAGATGGGAAAGATGGTCTGGGAATCTGGCTAATTTGGGAAGCAATTCTGTGAATCAGCATACTCTTCTCCTCGCATATAGGAGTCTTGAACCCTCTGTCCTGGGCAAGAAGCAGAGAACCTGCCTCCTCTTTCCTCTCTGCCCTACCCGGTCTCCCTGCCAATACCGGAACAGAGAACTCTACCCCTGTGCCCCTTCCCCTGCCCTGTCCCCGGCCTCTAAGAGCCACAATGCCCTCCTGCACCCACAACTTGGGGGCCCCAGCCCTCTCTGCTGCTGTAGAGATGGGCTTAACAAGACAGCCCCCTCAGAGACGGGGGTCCAGGGTGGTCACTGCCCTGCCCCACCTGCTCTCCTCTTCCCTCTGCCTCCTCTTTGCTTCTTGCTCTGGTTCACAAGGTCTTTGTGCTCCACTTAATCACAGTCATAAACACAACTGAACCTGAACCTTCATAGCACCAGAGGACTTTCCGGGTTATGGGCACCCCCCCCTGCAAGAATTTCCCTAGAGAGATGCTCATGTTCAGTCACCTACCTACAGGAACAAAGACACACACACACACACAGCAGTGATAAAAACACACTCTAAAGTCACAAACACGGTTGCTGTAACTACCTGTACTCTGACCTCTACCATGGACTCACACATGGTGTCACATACATGTAACATGATGCAACTGTCAGTTGCATGTCAATATCCTGATGTGGTTGCTCAGGCACATCTCCCTATAGCCAGGCATTGGTAAGTGCATCCTTCCTCTACACACACACACACACACACACACGCACACTTTTATGGTTACCTTTTACTGCGAACTTACCATGTACCATGTGCTGACAATATTCTAGGACTTTAACTGAATTAATTCATGTGAAGTAGCTCCTGTTCATGTTCCTGGCTCCAAAGCCTGTGTCCTGACTAAGCTCCGTGGCCTCCCTGGGCCTGTGATGCCCATGATGGAGCTGGCAATAAGCGGGATGCTTTGCTTCTTGGCTTATTGCTCAATGATCCCCCCTCAGCAACAACCATGAGAAGTCTTATTATCCCCATTTTTCAAATGAAGAGTCGGAGGCTTCCAGAAGGCAGTTCTTCCCTCTCTAAGCCCCTGCTACTGTGGTCATGGGGGACGGACACCTCTTGCAGTCTGTCTGCTGTGCATGCACAGAGTCTCTGGCTTTGGAAAATGGAATTTGGCTGTCACCAAAGAGCTGGGGCTTCTCCGTGGTGGGCAGCCCCAGCAGGGTGCTTCCAGGGTGGGCGGCAGGGATGGCTGCTTTAGGGGCTCAGCAGGGGAGGAGGGGAGGGATTGTAGGCACAGGGCTGAGTCCTCTGTGACAAATGCTAATAGCAGCCACATAGGCAACATGGTGCTCCAATAGGACACAGGAGGCTTTAATGAGATACAATTTCTCTGCTTTCCTGCAGTGTAATTCAATTAACAGCCAGGAAAACCTAATTTCTTTTTACAAAGAGGGGTGCGGGTAGGGGGAGAGTCTCTGGGGACCTGGGAACAGAGAGGGGCTGGGCCTAGAGGCATCAGGGAGACCCATGTAGGCCAGCCGCCTCTAATACATAGCTCCTTCCAATATGGCCCCTTTAGGTAGAGAGGGTGAGCCATTTCCCTGGGGTCCTGAAGGAAGTCCTGTGTGGACCGGACCAGTCTTGTTCAAAGCCTTACAGCCCCAGCACCCAGTATAGGGCCTGGCATTATGATGACCAAATTGGGGCAAGCCTAGTGGAAGCCGCAGATGACTCTCTGATACCCCCATGTCATTGCAGTTGTCCCTCCTCTGGGCACTGAACGGGCTCCCTGGCATGGTGCATGTCATCTACTGCAGGGTCCTTGTACCCTTGTCCCTGGCTGGGAGATTCCCCAGGACAGAAGCCTCTCTATGGAAGACTCAGCGTATTTGTGGGAAAGCTCCCAAGTGCAGGACACCAACCTCTCCTGTTCCCTACCCATGCCCTGGGTCCCCCTGCTTGGGTCCATGCTTAGACTCACTCCAGGGCAGGGAGGAGACTTATTGGGCCTTTGGGCACCCAGGCCACTGCCTTATAGCCTTGCAGAAATTTCAGATTTTCTCCTCCTGGTTCTGCCAGGGCCTTCTTGGCAGATGCAATGGAGAGGAGGAAGGCACCAGGCTGAGCGGAATCACCCCCTCCCCTCACTCCAGGACCCTCCTGGGGCAGCAAGCCGAGGGGAGAGGAAATCAATTTCAGAAACAAGACAGTTGTCAGAATCTGATGTAACCGGTTCCCATCTGTGAAATTACTCACAGGCCGGCTCCTGTCACCCCTGAGGTCCTGCCCAGACCAGCTGCTATTTACATTTTAATTTGATGTGAGAGGCTGATAGATTTTTAAAACACCACAAGACAGCTCTGCTTCCTTGCTCACCCCTGGCATCCCCAGACCTTCTGACCGAACCCAGGCTTGGAGAGGGTTCTAGGGCTCCTAGACGCTGCCACGGGGCATTGCCAACTGGGTCTATTTGGCCCCTGCCTTGCGCATCCAGCTGCTTTTCTCTGGGGTCCCACTTCCCAGGCTGGGCGGGGACAGGGGATCTGCTCTGTGCAGTTCACATAACCCCGGAACATCCTTCATGAGGAGCTTTACTCTTGTTAAGGAGGTGGCCTGGGGTTATTAGCCTCTACATCACCAGTGAGAAGTGGAGGCTCAGAGAGGCTAGGTGGTTTGTCTAAGGTCACACAGCTGGTAAGTGGCAGGAAGGAGACCAGGCCCCAGGTCCCCTGACAAGTCATGAGCTCCCTTCCCTCTGGTTTCAGTCCAGACTTCTCCTTCTGCCTGGTTGCTTTGCTCCCACTCTGGGCTTTGTCCCAGGAGCGGGGAGCCCGGTGGGGATGATGTAGTGCAGATGAATCCTGGGGGGGTGCAGAAGGAGCCTGGAAACTGGAGTGGGGCTGGGGTAGTGGGGCCAGGAGGCTAGGCGAGGCGGGGCTAGGGTGCTGGGGACAGCAGTTAGCTGGCAGTGAGTCAGGCTTCTTCTGTCTCTGTCTCCCTCCCTCTCTTCCGCCTGGTGATTGGAGCTCAGCTGGTGTTTCTGACAAGTCCCCAAGTCACCAGGGAGGGAAGATTCAGTTATGCATACCCAAAGGAGAGGAGCAGTATGTGCAGGAAGGAGAACATGGAAGAAATAGGACGGGAACGCCACTGGCGGTTGGGAGAGGCCGGATCAAATGTGGAAAAGGCAAGGAACGTTGCATTCCGAAAGGAAGCACGGGGCGTCTCTCCACCCCATTTGTGGGCAGGAGTCTGTGGTCCTCATGGGGCTTTCCATGACTGAGGGCTGCCTGCAGGCCAGCTCTGTCCTGCATTCTTCTACGTGCATCAATTTGCTTAATCCCCCAACAACTTTTTTGGTTTCCACTTTGCTGATGGGGAAACTGAGGCTTAGAGAAGTTAAGGCCCGAGGTCACACAGCTAGCCAGTGGCAGAAGCAGCACTTAGCCCAGGTGCCTATGGTTTTACCCACAATGGGACACCGGCCAGAACAGCACCGTGGACAGGGGCGCAGGTAGCCAGGAAGAGGAGCACGAAGAGCCCAGCATCCCTGAAGAGAAATGCAGTGAACATGGTGGGGAGGAGATTGATCTGGAAACCAGGAGACCAAGGGGTTAGGCTATTCTGCTCTCTTAGGTGGGAGGTCTGGGGAAGAGGGTTGAGGAAGTCCTCGGGCTTGGCTACACATACAAATTACCTGGAAAGTTAAAAAAGAAAAAATCTTAGGGCACGGTCCCCATGCCCAGAGGATCTGATTTAATTGGTCCGGGTGGGGCTGGCGGCAGATTTCCCTAAGAGCCACACCCACCTGGATGATTCTCACACGTCTGGGGGAAGAACCACAGACAGGGCAGAGGACCCCCCTGTTCTACCTTCCATTCTAAGCACATGCCCTTGGGTGCTGCCTCTGCCGCAGGGAGGACCATCTTAGAGCCAACAGGATCGGAACAAGGGCAGCAAAGTCCTGTGGTTCTTCTTGTCTCCAAGGCAGAAGTTCCTTTTTTCGGGAAGTCCTTCTGAGAGTCTAACTGAAACCTCACAAGGATCTGCGCTGAGCTTTTCACTAATTAGGATGCTCTGGACAGGCTAAAACGGTTTTCCGGATGTCCCCCTCTTTGCCCCCTTGGGAGAGGATTTTCCAGGGGACAACTGAGACCCCGAAGGCTCTGGCAAGCTCTACAAACCCACTTGTCAGAGGAGCAGGGAGCCTCCTGGCTCAGAAGCTCTCGTCTTTTGTTTCGGAAAGGATTACATGCACCCATTTGAGGTGAAGGGGCCCCTCCTCCTCCAGAGCAGCCGACTCCCCTCCTTCCCCCCAAAGGCTTGTGTCTCCTCCTTGTTAACAAGATCGTGAGGAGAACGGCAGCCCTGTTTGGCGGAGTGAGATAAGCCTCCACAAAGGGGCATTGTTGGCACACGGGGTGCTGGGCCTGGGGCGGGGTGGGTGGCAGTCCTCTGAGCTCAGCCAGGCAGCAGCTCCCGGCTTCCCCAGGGAAGAGCTGGTTGGAGGGGGTGGAGGTGCCTTCTGGTTTCTGCTTTGTTTTCTCCCTTCTTAAAGAGCCAGGGCTGCGGCGTTGTTAATTTGATTGGACCCACTTCGGCTTCACGTCTCCCCTGATTAGCCAAGCTCCACCTGAAGCATGAGATGAATTCAAATTGCATGCAAACAATCAGCTTCGCTCTGAGGGGTGGGGAGATGCCTGAGGGGGGGACCCATGGGACCCTTGCTGTCCACTGCCTGTGTGTGTGTGTGTGGGGGGGCACACCTGGCAAGAACAGTGTGTGTGTGTGTGTGTGTGTGTTTGCATGTGTGTGTGTGTGGGTAGGTGGGTATGTGTGTGTGAAGGGGGTTGGGGTGAGGGTCTCGAAGGGCGGGATCTTTGAGACTCAGACTCCAAACCTGCTTTCTGCTCCGGGGTGGTCCCTGTTGAGACCCTCCCACTCACCAGGCCTCGCTTTCTCCAGCTTTAAAAGGGGGGGGGGTGTCAGTTCTTGGCTGCTTGCCAAGGAGTCCAAGCCCAGACTGCAGGCGTATTCTCAAGTCAGGGTGGAGACCCGCTTCTCCCTTGTCTCTGGCTGTCTTCTCTCCCCAGAATATTGGGAAAATGATACTAATCTTAAAAACAGCCACCATGTACGGAATGCTTGCTATCTGCCATGCACCTAGATTAATGCTTTACATGAATTTTCTCATTAAATTCTCCCCCCGCCTCTCACCCACCACCTGAGAAGGTGGGTGGTATTTTTATTCCCATTTTCGAGATGAGGGAACGCTCTGAAGTTATCCGACACCAGCATTTTGATGGTAACGTGATCTCTAGTTACTGGAAAGAGGCCCTTCTGGGACATTGCTGGGAACCCCCTAGAGCAAGGGTCAGCAGGGTCTTTCTGTAAAGGGCCAGACAGTCAACATTTCAGACATTGCAGGCCATAGGTCTCTATTAAGATGACTCAGCCCGGTAGCCGCCCTGGGCAGTAAGACAGGAAGAATGGGCAAGGCTGCTTTCCAGCGAAAGTGGCCGCTGGCCATGTTTGACCCCCGGCTCTAGAGTTCCCTGCACAGGAGTTTCTGGTAGGAGACGGGTTGTGTTTAAACAAGGACCGTTGTAGGATGTTGGAGGGGATGACATTTCAGCTGTCAGAGTTCTGGAAAGCGTAAAGTTATCGTATAATCACCCAACGTGGGTGTTGTTATGGGTTGGATTGTGTCTCCTCAAAGACGTAGTCAAGTCCTAACCCCTGGTACCTGTGAATGGGACCTCATTTGGAAATAGGGTCTTTGTAGTTGCCGTCTTAGCTTATATCTTGATTACATTTTACTGGAGCAAGGTGAGCCCCTAGTCAATGGGACTGGTGTCCTTAGAAGGGACGGGTTCAGAGGAAAACTGGTGTGAGGATGCACAGGGAGAAGTATGAGGTGAGGCAGAGACCGGAGCGGGAAGGGAAGCTTGCGCCCCTGGGGTCTGCACCCAGAGCACGGCCCTGCCGACTTCTGCATTTTTGCGTGTCTAGCCTCCCAGCAGGGCGGGAGAACACATTTCTGGGTTTTTAAGCCATCTGGTCTGTGGGACTTTGTTACCAACGTCCCCGGAAAGTTATACAGGGATCCAAGGTGTGAGAGAGGTCTTCCTGCCGAGTGCCAGGGAGGACCGCTCCCAGCTTCCCTGCTCGGAGCTGGAGGGGGGCTTCCTGAGGTGGGAGGCGGTGAGCGCTTTGCTCTGCCTGCGCCACGGGGAGCCCCCTCCCCGTTATGCTCCCACCCCGGGCCCAGGCTGGCTGTGGGCAAGCAGGTGCGCCAGCGTGCTGGGGCCCCACATACTCGACCCCTGCCCCGGACACCAGGGATAGGCACTCGGGGAGGCTCTGTGACTACTGAATGACGCGTGAGCAAACATGAGCTGGAGAGAATCTTCAGAATCTCAATCCCACCACATCTCGAGTGTCCGTAGACCCGAGAGGCCAGATGGAAGCCTGGTGCTCCTGGGCTGGAGGTCCCAAGGGCTGGGCAGGGATGGGGTGCGGGCCGGGCTTGGGGGGATTCTCTGGTCTGTCCCCTGGTCTCATTCTTTCTGGCCCAAGGCAGGACACCTGCCAGCTAAACACAATGACTCGTGAGTCACCTATGGGGCGTGAGGATTGCGCCAGGGCGAGCACGCTGCTCTAGGTAGAAATCCTGGCAGAGTGTCAGCCAGTGTCTAGCTGCCCCAGAGGACCCCGTCATCCTGCCTGGACCTGGCCGAAGTGAACACACCCTTTCTCCATCCTCATCTGCTGCGCTTCTACTGGGACCCCATGGTGCTGCTCAACTCAGCTTCAAGCCTTGGCTCTCCCGGCTCCATGTTCGCTGCATCATCAACGCTTGGTGCTTGTTCCTTCATAATGACCCTTAGATTCCCCCCTCCCCTCCATTCCCTGCTCACGATCCTAGTATCAGTGCAGACTTCCCTGCCACTATTTCCACAAGCTCTCTCCCTCATCCTGGGCTGCCACCCTCTTGTTAGAAGTTCTCCCCATGGCCTCTCACACGGCTTCCTACCCCAGTGCCTTTGCTCATGCTATTCCTTCTGCCACCTCTTATTTAAGGCTCAAGTCCCACTCCTCTAGAAAGCGCTGTCTGACCACATCTGTCTGCGTTGGGTTTTTCCATCCCTGACCTAACGTTGCACTTGTAGAGCCAGACCCCTTAGCACGTGATCCTGCCTTGTTTCCTGAAGGTTGGTTCCAGCTTTCTCACTAGTCTCTGAGTTCCTGGGGGGCAGGAGTGGGGATTTAATCAGGAAGTACCTGTTTGCTAGTTGATCTAAAAATGTATTCTGCCCCTACCATCCAGAGGGTCTCCAAACACAACCGAGGCTCCTAACTTAGGGCAGGATTTGGAGGCTCTGCTTCTGCTCCCTGCTTGCCTGCGTTTTCTCATCCAGTAAACTGGGTCACCCAGTGAGAACCCCCGCTCCCTTGTGTATCAGAATGTTTACTGCACCTTTTCCTTGATTGCATGTAGGATGCACAAAATTCTGTTCTTCATCAGATCTGCTGGAGCTGAACATAAGGAAGGCCTTGAAGGACACCTTAGAGCCCAGAGCCATCTGGATGCTCTCCTATGCTTGTGGTCATGGGGACTGCCTGCCACCACCGCCTAAAGCCTCTAGCCAGGAGCTAGGGGCCCCAGTGAGCCTGGGGCCAAGATGTCTCCCGGTACAAGCACTTTCACATTGGGACTGGAGGTCGCACAGGCAGGGTCATTCCTGCTGTCCCTTCCAGCTTGTCTGGGGACCTGGCTTGTCATGGAGAGGCAAGGAGGGGCCAGGAAAGGGGGCTGTTCCACACAGAGACTTTTATTCTACCTTGAAACCTTGTACACAGGACCGGTTTGGGGCTGGGTTGTGACATGGGATGTGACATGCTCCAGTGACACTGGTGGGCTCTCGAGGGAAGATCACCCACATCCCTTTGATTCAGACATGCCTTTATCTCTAACCCTCAAAACCCCGAGGGCTCTGGCTTCTGGAAGCAAGGTTCCAGAACTGGTAACACGTGCCCTGCCTGGTCTCTAACAGAACAGCAGAAGACGGCCTGTTTGTTGCGATCTGTTCCTGTCTTTGGGGCCAAGGGAAGGGGACAGAGGGAGAGGGACTTCTCTTAGCAGAGATGCAAACTGAGTCTGGGGAGACAAAATGACTGGCCCCCATTTACTCGGTGTGTAGAGGGGGACACTGAGACAAGAGATCAGGACTCCTGTCTCCCTGCACTGGGCCTTCCTGTCCTCCAAGCCATCCCTTCATTCTGGTGTCCCTGAGTCCTGCACAGGGTGGGGAGAGCCTGGGCAGACCCGTGGCTGCAGACCTCTTGGGGAGGATCTCGCGGTGAGGAGAGCAGGACAGAGCCCGGCCTGGAGACGCGATATGTCCAGCCTCTCTGCTCGTCCTGTTTGATGAAGCAGGAGGGAAAGCGCAGCTCCTCATTCTATGAAGTCTAAAAATCAATAAGGCCAAAAAGCCAGCTGGATAATCATTGCCATGGAAATCATGGCAATGGTTCATTCCCTCTTCCCCTCCTTCCTTTCCTCCCGTACCCGAGGCTGGGAGGCCAGGCCCCAGGCTTACAGAGTCTCCAGGCCTGGCACAGACCGGGGTGGGGCTCCCTCCGCTGCCCTGAGGCTGGGCAGGGGAGGCTGATTGAGGACCAGCCCTGGGGTGGGCAGGCTAAGTACTGTGACCAAACTCCCTGGCTAGGGCACGGTCAGCATCAGCCCCAGGCCCGTGCGACTTGGAGACCAAGCATTGTTCTGCTTTGCTGCCTGCCACCTGGCTTTCCTTGCCCCCCTTCCCCGACTGCCGATCCAACAGAGGAGCCATCCCACCCATCCCTCAGCCAGTTAGGGAGACTCATAAGGGCAGAGGAGAGCACTGAGGGGTGACCGTGGTGCTGTGTATGACTGGACCAGACCTAGGGGCTGGGATCAGTCGGCCTGTCGTCCCCAGCAAGACAGGCCAGAGTGGTCAGAGACTGCTGCCGAGCTGGGTGCCAGAGGCAGGCATTCCCACAGAGGGCAGGGAAGACTGGCCCAGTCTTCAGGGAGCTCCAGTCTGGTAAGGAGAGAGGCCCTACCACCAGGGACCACAGAGGAAAACCTTGGGCCAGCAGCTTGGTTTCCTCGTACCCGTTTCTTCTCATGTGCCCAGAGGGCCCTTATGAGTATGTGTGTGCGCATCCCAACCCAAATGTCCAGGCTCCCTCTGCGTGCCCTGAAAATAGCCATCTCTTCAGTCTAGGGGTCACGCTGTTGGTAGGGCCCCTCCTTGGGAGGGCAGATTGGGGAAAAAACTGCAGAAGATCCTAGAGGTCGGCTTGGGGCATTTGGGTAGGGAATCCCCTGGGCACCTGGAATGTGGTCTAGAAAGGGGTTTGTGAGCTCTGGGTAGCCATTTCCTTTGGCCATAGACCCCTTGCCCTGTGGGAGGGACAGGGCTTGATGAGGGCAGAAGAAGCCCTTTTGAGCAGGAGCCCCAGTTATTGGGTACAAGGGAGGGGCTGCTTCTGTCTGAAAAGCAAGTATTTCCTTTGGGCAAATCTGAAATTGGGATCATCTTGGGTCATGGGACACACGGTTGTCTTTCCAGGGCTCTGTTTCCTGCCCTCTATGCAGGTGACCTCATCTACCCAGGCCCGGGACTGCCCTCCCTCGCGTGGGCTCCTCCCCTCCTCCCATCCCCACTTGGCTCCCGCCTCCTGCTTCCTGCCCCCCAGTGACTCGGCAGCTGGATGTGTGCTTGGAGAGGGCTCTTGGATCTGGCTTTAATTGGTCTGACATTTTGCTAAACAAACAAATCAAAACTCAGACCAAACAAAGAGCCCTTGTGGGTTTAATTGGCCATGGGTTCTGCTTCGGCCCAATCACCGGAGTATTTACAAAGTGGAGGAGAGTCTGGGGGATAGAATCTGTCTAATCCGGTAACCGGCGGCCCAAGAAGGCCTCTGAGTCCAGGGAGCCACCGCCATGGTGATGACATCAAAACACAGCCAGCCCCTCGCACCCCAGACTAAGCAGCCTGGCTTTTCACCTGCCTCTCCGTAAAGCATTCTTTTTGAAGATGGTTTGTTTTCTTTCCCTGTGTGCCAGTTGGAGGAAGGATTGCTTTCTCCTCCTTTTGGTCATTCTCTCTCTCTCTCTTTCATTTTCAAAGGGACATAAAAGGTAGCTGGTTGTGGTATTTTGTTAATTATATTTACTTTCAACCAAGTCCCAGGAGGAGGTCTGATGTCCTGAAAAGACCATGGACACTGTGAGAACCATAGATTGTTTGATCTGAAAAGGGCCTTGGGATCAGTTAGTGGCCAGATTCTAGAACAGGCCTCTTATTGTTCAGAGGAGCACCCCAAGGCCCAGAGAAGGAAGGGGATAGCTCTCGGATATGTAGCTGGTGAGTCACGGAGCTGGAACCAGCACCTTCTGACTCCGGGTCTTTGTACTTCCTACCACACCTGGAGCCCACAGAGGGAAGTTCTGTTCTCAGCTGGGACTATATTACCCACTGACCTTGATCCAGTGCCTTACCTTCTTGGGAAAGGACTTATTGCCTGCTGACCTCACAAGGCAGGCATAGGAAGAGCTCTGTAAGTTATTACGTGCTGGCCTGTGACAGTGGCAAGGGGGGGCCATAAGCTCAGGCGATCATGGGCTCAGCTCACACCAATACTCTGGGGACAAGGAAGCCGTGGGGGCCAGTCAGGCCTGGTCAGTTGCCTACAAGGGTCACTGGAATTCTGACTCCCACCAGACCCCTGAGCGCCTGGAACTCTAGTTTGCTGCCTGGTATCAAAAGTCAGTGCTACTGAGAAAGAAAGTGCTTAGCTTCCAGAGCCATAAGCACCTGACCTTTCGTGTTTCCTGTCCATCCTCCCTTCAGTCTCCACCAGACACTGAAGCTCCCAGTTTACCAGATGATACTCGTGGACTGCCCTGCCTCCACGCCCTTGCAGTGCTTTTCCCTCCAGGATGGAATGACATCTGTCACTGTTGGTTCCTGCCAGATCCTTGTGTCCTTTAATCCCCACTTAGAGACTATTGCTTTGTGGAGCTTTTCTGGACACTTCCTCATTCAAAAGTCAAAATTGACTTTTCCTTCCCCGATTCTCTTTTTTTTTTAAATTTTTTTTTAAAGATTTTTTTTATTTATTTGACAGACAGAGATCACAAGCAGGCAGAGAGGCAGGCAGAGAGAGAGGAGGAAGCAGGCTCCCTGCTGAGCAGAGAGCCCCGATGCGGGGCTCGATCCCAGGACCCTAGGATCATGACCTGAGCTGAAGGCAGAGGCTTTAACCCACTGAGCCACCCAGGTGCCCCCCCCCCCCCGATTCTCTTTATATCACCTTGTTTGTTGCCTTGTGAGGCACTTGTCTTTTGTCCATAACAGTTGTTTGGGGTAGATGTCTACCTCCTCCTCAAGATTCTAAATTCCCTGAAAACAGCAACTCTGTCTGACTCATCACTAGATTTTCAACCCCTCAAATGAAAGATTACTAACCATTATCGCACATGTATTTGGTGCCACGTACCACGTTAATTGCTCTAAGCCTGTGTTTCATTTAATCCTTTCTGATAAGTAAAAAGTATTCTAATCCCAAACTTATCGAGAAGGAAATTGGGGCTTACAGAGATCACGGTCCAAGACTTCAAAGCTATCAAGTGGCAGAGCTGGGATTTGAACCCAGACCCATCTGGTTTTAAAGTCCACGCTCTTAGTCATGGAGTTTAGTCGGCCTATTTAGCGAGTGCTCAGTGAAGATCCACTGAATTGTCATTGCAAACCATAGGGGCCAATGGTACAGACACTCCTCAAGAGAAACCAACCACAAATGTCCACTTTGACACTTGGATGCTTTTTATGATGTGTGTCCCTTTGATGTTTATACTTCCTTCCTTCTATCTGGCTACAGTAGGGATCAGGGCCCGTGTACCTTCTGAGAGTTCACAGAAGGATGAGGTCTGACAGGGTGGCGCCATATTGGGTCAACATTTCCTTGAGTGTGCACCGACGCAAGCCTTGACATTGGCTCTCTTGAAATGGCAGTTCCTGTGGCCAGGTCTGCAGGTGGGTGAGGGGAGCATTGGTGGTGGTGAGTGTTTGAGATGGATTAAGGGATGGCCAGGAATGGCGTGTCCCCAGCCATCTGATGGGTGACGCACACGCCTGGGTCCTGAAGGTTCTTCCCTACCTTCCTGTGCCCTTTCAACTGAAGTCAGAGTGGGAGGATGAGAGAAGGCTGAGGGAATGGAGGAGGAAAGGGCAGAGCAGCACCGGGGAGGGGGGAGGACGTGCAAGGGGAGCAGCCGGGGGTCGGTAACCTAGAGCAACATGCCTGCGTAAACACGTCAGGAGGCGGAGTGGAAGAAGTTCCCAAAGAAAATCGGGAGCCTCTGTGCCCTACCCCAGTGCCCATTCCCATCCCCGTCCCACTGTCTTGGGAGCCTCTTCTGGCAGCTGGCTGCCGTGTAGCATGGTCTGGGCGGCTGCAGAAGGGCCTGCAGACCCTCCAGCCCCAGAGAGAGGCCGTGCCATGCCCAGCCCTTCCATTTTGGCTGCCCTCGGGCCTCCAATGCCCCGGCCCTGCTCCTCCCGTCCTGCTGTCGTTCGGGGTGGTGTCGGGGGCCCCTAGCATGGCTGGGTGGGTCACCGGGGAGCACGGGGCTGGTATGCAAGGGGGCGTTTGTGGCAGAGGGAGTGTGTCAGGGAAAGGCCATCTAAGGAGCACACGCGCATGAGGCGGTATGAGAGAACACAGCTGGAAGACAGCCCATCGGCTGAGGGTGGTGGCAGCAGGGTAGAGGCTGTGTGAGGAGGTGTGGAGAGACACTGCGTCCCCGGCAGTGGGAGGGAGGTGCGGCGAGCAGGAAAATATGACCCGAGGTGTCTGTGAGACGGAGCAGATGTGAGAAAGGCGTGTGTGCGCGTGTGCCTTGCTGTGGAAGGAAGCAAAGGAGAGTGACAAGGTGGCTGAAAATAGGACGAGGATGAGGAGAGGAAGGAACGAGGTCCAGATTGTGCCCACAGGTGATGGGAGTGGTAAGAAGCTCCTCGGGAAGAGAGAGCCCGGTGTTGACACCGCCGTGTGTGTGTGTGTGTGTGTGTGTGATTCTGTGTGGTGCACACTCCCAAGGCTGCCCTGAATTTACAAAATGGGCTACCTCTGAGCATCTCGGGGTGTCGCTCAGCTGCCTGGGCCGAGCGGCGGGGCCAGCACAGGAAAAATGCAGGGCCTGAGAAGTGAGGTGACTTGCCCCGGGTCCCTCCAGGATGTCAGGGACAGTGTGCTGTGAACGGAGGCTCCTCACAGAGCCCACCTCCTGACCTCCGGGTCCCCCATCCCCCACGTCCCCCCTCATCCCACATGCCGGGGGCCACAAAGCCACAGCCACAGCCACACTTGTGTGGCGGAATCCCCTGGCTTCGAGAAGAAAGAGCAAAGAACAAACACGAAGATAAAAAAGGCTACGGGTTTGGGCTCATCCCCGCTGCTGACAGGGGGCGGTAAGGATCGGATTCCAGGGACGGTTCCGCGAGGTGCCTGCTATCCCTCTCACCTCACGCAGGCGGAATTAGCGAAGTTCTCCCCAGCTGAGGGATGTAGATTGATTGCCTGGTTTTATTAAGGACAAAGTGTTTTTTGATAGTGTGAGGGAAGCGGCTCCCCAGGGCGGGGATTCCGGCGCCCGGAGCTCCCCGCGCATCGATCGCTGGGGCTTCCCTGTCTGGTGCGGAGCTGAACACAGGCTTTGGCAAAGCGATAAAGAAGCTTGGATTCTTCCAGGAGGGACCCCACACCGGGCCCTGCCCTCGGCAGTCATTCCCACACCGACCCTGCAGGTACCAATAGCCAAACTGGTAAGCCTTTGATGGCTGACTGGATAACACATGGGCTGCTTTCCACAGATTATCGCACTCACTCTTGATGCAGAACATAACGGGGACGGTTCTCTGCCAGGGAAATGAGGTTTGTATGGCAAGGTCAGGCAAACTCATCAAGGTCACAACAATTACAACATGGCGCCTAGATTCCCACTGGGCTTTGGTCCGGTGCTAAAACACAGGCTCTCCCCAGGGTCCCGCATGGCCCGTGGTCCATTTCCTGACACAGGGTCAGATGGACACTGTTTCCCTGACGCCATTCCCCGGGGGCCCATTATACGGACCCCAAGACTCTAAAGGGATAGTCTTATTTGGTAGGAATATTTGCACGGGATTCAACAGAATTCCGGGATATTCTGGGCTTCTGAGGCCGTGAGGCCAGCTCTGTGTCCGGGGATTTAGAAGTCACAGACTGAGCACTGAGTGATGAGTCTCGGTGTGCTCTTTTGACTTTCCCCAAATATCTTCCCCTTCCCATGATCAGTTCCTGTGTTCCTCAAGCAGCTGGGTGGGGAGGGTAGGCTGGAAATGAACCTCTAACACAGGGAAGACACTGGAGCCTAGACAGATGACATGACTGGGCCAAGGTCACAGGGGGTCTGAGTCCCCCATCTGAGTGTCCCGAGCGCACCTCTGACCAGGAGCCCTCCCTGCCTCCCAATTACAAATGGAACAGTGGCCGCTGGGCAAGTGTGGAGACGGGCCCCAGCCTGTGGTTGGGGAGCTGGGAGCGCTGCGCGTGGGTAGGACTCACTCTTGACGGTGAGGAACATGGACTTGCTGATGTCGGTGCCCACGCCGTTGCTGGCCTGGCAGAGGTAGTAACCCATGTCCTCTTCCAGGACGTGGCGGATCAGCAGCGAGCTGTTGGCCAGGATCTGGGTGCGGCCGGTGAGGGGGACTGGGTGGTACTGCTGCGGGCTCCCACTCCCTGGAAGGAGGCAGCTGTTAGGGGGCTGGGGCCCAGACTAGTGCACAAGTTGGGTCAGGTTGGAGTGCCCCAAGGGACGCCCTGACATCCTTCTCTTGCTGACCTAGGGCTATCTTGTAGCACTCCCAAAGTGCTCCTCTGGGTGACCAGAAGAGCCTCACGGAGGTCTGGCCCTGCCCTAGCTCTCAGGTAAGGAGGTGGAGTTGGGGACCTCTGCTCAAATCCCGCCCTGGCACCGAGCCTCAGGGCTGAGCTTGGAGACGAAGAGTTGTCTTCAGGCCACTTGGCCACAGGTAAAGGCGAGATGGAACCCTAAAATGGCAGCTGCCTGGTCTTGGACGGCCAGGTCTGGGAAAGATGCCAGCCCTTTTCCTTTGCGGTCCCCTTCCCATCCCCACAGTGTCAGTGATGGGCATGGCCTATGACAAGAGATTGGCATGGGACTTGGTCAGATACCAAATGTATCCTTGGGATAATGTGAGGCTCCAAGAAGGACGGCAGTCCCAGAAGAGTTTGACTGGTGAGAAGCAAGGGCCCAGGAGGTTCTGGGACCCCAAGCAGGATGGGGAGGGCTGGGGAAAGCAGACATACACTGAGTTCTAGGGCTGGATGGAGGAGGGGAGAGGTCAATCTGTGGGGACTAGAGGAAATCTGGAGTCAGCATTCTAGCTGTCCCCAGTCTGCAGACACCCAAGGGTGGGTGAGGACAATGTCCAGAGCGAATACAGCCTGGGATCTCCTGAAAGCTTAGAACCCAGGACCCCCACCTAGGGCTCCCACCCAGGGGTAGGAGTTGTGTGTGGGAAAACGGGCCCAAGCCCCAACAGCTTCCTTCTCCCCACTCTCCCTGACCGTGCTCGGAAATGCTGGCTGGCCAGGGGCTCACCCTTGGCATGCTTCCACATGACCTTGGGCGGGGGGTAGCCATCCACTGAGCAGTTGAGCACGCCAGCTTTGCCGTAGATACCGTCCTGGTTGTTGGGCTGGACCACAAATCGCGGGGGCACTGCGGGAAGAGGGACGGTTAGGGAGAAACCGGTCATCTGTCCCTAATGCTCTTCTGTGGTCTCTAACCTTCTCGTCTGTGCCAGCCCTGCCTGCACCATGATCAAGTTTGGAAGAGGCAGCTCTGAAACTTAAGATGCTGAGGGCTCTTGCTGAGGACTGGGAGTCCCGCGTCCCAGCTCTCACCCTGCCAGTGGCTAACTGAACAGGGTTCTTTCCCTCTCAGGGCCTCTGGGTCTGGGCCTGGAAAGCAAGAGATTTGAACTTCTTGATCTTAGTTAAGGCCCCCGCCGAAGCCAGTGTTCGCTCAGCCCGTGATTCCAACCCCAAATCTAGAGACACTCTTGGCAGCCGACAGAGCTGGGCCCTCACTCCCCGGCCCCAGCCTCTCTGCTCACCACGCACGATGAGCTGGCGCTCCCGGCTCACGGTGGCCGCCGCGTTGCTGGCGATGCATGTGTAGTTGCCATTGTGCTTGAGGGAGACGCTGGAGATCTGCAGGGAGCTCATGAATTCCTTGCTCTCGATGGTCACGCCCGAGCCTGAGATGATCACCTGTCCATCCTTCCTCCAGGTGATGCGGATGGGCATGTCCCCCGAGGACACCACACAGGGGATATAGAGCAGCTGGCCGATGGAGGCAGGTGGGAACTCAAAGGGCTGGATTAGAGGGGGCACTGGGAAGGCAAAGGGGGGGGCTGCTGTCAGGCCCCCCGTGTGCCCCAGCCTGGCCAGCAGCAACTGCCTCACTGCTTCCCCTCCTGGCCCCTCCTGCCCCTGGGGCTGTAAGTAGATTTCCCCAGGGTGCCAGTGCCTTGTCCTATACCTGCAGAATCTCTCGGGGCTGCCCCTGGCCGTTCGCTCTCATTCCCTTGCCCGCCCAGGCCTGGGCCCACTGTCTCTGTGTAGGGCGTTGGTTGGCCTGCATTAATCCTGACCCTCAGACTTGTCCCTGCGATGACACATGTGTTTCTGGATTCCCATCCGCCTGTGGACACTGCTCGGTTTTCGCCCTCAGTCCCCTGCTGCTTCTCAATGGCCCTGGACCACCTTCTCATCCCAAAGATATGTCAGCTTTCTGGGACCTGTGAACGACAGGGGTGCTGTGCCCCAGATGTCGGGAGTGGGGGACTGGGTGAAGTGTGAAGGCAGGCACGGAGACTGTCCCCAGCTCCTGCCCCACAGCTGTGCCTCCGAAAGCCAGGATGCTGTCTGCCGGCCTCCTCCAGCAGAGGTCCCATCTCCCGCCCCAGCCCTGCCCATGGTCGTCATGTGCTAGCACCCTGAATCCTCCCCCCAGTAACATGACGTAGCTTAACTGTCTCCACTTCACAGATGAGAACATTGAGGCTCAGAATGGAGAAGTTACTTGCCCTCGGTCATCTAGCTCCTAAGAGGTAACAGAGGGAATTGAGACCTGGTGTCCTTGTTCTCAGGGTCCACGCTCTCTCCTTGTGCTGCCCGGTGCCTCTCCAAGAAACCCCAGACATGCCCCGCCCAACGACTCCTTCGTCTCATTGGTGAGCCCCCCTCGTGTGGCAGGGAGGAGCAGAGAGGGAGCCTTGTCCTTCGTGAGACAACCAGTTTGCCGCTCATCCAGTTGAGCGGGATCTGCACAGCCTCCCTCCCCGCCCAGAGATCCAGCCCACCCCACAGCCCACATCTTTGCCCCTGGGGGGCCTGTCTGGAGCCTGAGCCTCTGTGAGAGGGATCCTCCTTTTTCAGCTCTGGCTAGGCCATCAGCCATTATCTTCATGATAACTCAATTAGGCCACAGCGACTTCCCCAGCAAGTGGGGGAGAAGAGAGAGGAGACAGACAATTAGCTTAACAAGGATGAGCACCCAGTAGATGAGATCTCCTTTCTGCAGTCAAATAATTAAATTACAAGGCTGTCCACAGTCCTCTGGCCTTCTCCCAGGCTCCAGCACCCTGCTCCCTGGGAAGCCTGCCGCTTTCCACCCTAGGCCTACCCACAGTGACCACCAGCAGGGCCAAGCCCTGGGGGGAGAGGATGGTGGCATCCTAGGCATGCCCAAGGCCCTCCCTACACCCCAAGGCCCTCCCTGCACCACAAGGATTTCAGGTTCAGCAGGGAGCTTCCCTAGCAGAGTGGTGGTGGGTAGGCATAGAATCACCCTTGGCAGCCCTTTGGCTCCCTCGGAAAGTTCTTGATCAAGAGCCGAGGTCCAGAGGAATTGACATTTAGGAGGGATGGGATGAGAGCCATAACCTTCAGCAGGGTGTTTATCTGACCTTCCCAGTGTCCTCTGCCACCTTACTCTCCATCCTGCCACAGGGGCTCCATCAGTGTGCCGTGACCAGCAGCTGCTCCAAGTCTTAGCCTGTGCCTCGGCGAACATAGCTGGACCCTTATCCCTCTTATTCCCATCATGCGTGCTCCCCCCGGGGCCCAGATCTGGGTCCACTGGGGCTCCAGTCATTATCTGGATCTCCCCATCCCAGTCTCTGGCTGCCTATTGCCTGGGTTAGGGTTTGCCCCAGTATTCTGGGTGGTTTGCTGGGTCTTGGGGATCTCCAAATGAGATTTCTCCAGAAATCTGGAAAGCTCCTGACTCTAGTAATGGCCCCGTGCCGACTGCTGAGATTTCCCAGAGGTCCCTCTGTTGGGCTCTGCCATTTCCCTCCCTGGGGCCTATTTGGGTGCCTAGATCAGACCAAGGCTTCTGGCCTCCTTGGATGTTTTGAGGGAACTGTTGCAAAGACCCAGGTCTGCCTCTAGTTTGTTTCTCTAGGCCAAACAGAACCAGGCCTGGCCCAGTTCTCCTTCCCACAGAAGACCGAAGCTAGAGCCCACAGGCCTCCGGGGTCACGCCTCCTCGTCCTCTCAGAGCCTCTGCACTGAGGCCCACCTTCATCATGGCACCTGTCACAGGGCAGGAGGGTGGTGGTTTGCACTCCTGCCTTCCGTGGGGGATCTGGGAGCTCCTCTAGGGCAGTAACTAAGACTGACTTCCCTGGCCAGTTGCAGGAGTCCAATAAATGTCTGGCAGGTGAGTGAATGAATGAATGAATGAATGAACACATGCTCAGATATGATTTCCTGGGTTGATCTTAGAAGCTGAATTGTCAGGCAGGCCAGGGCAGAGAGAGCACAGGATGGGGGTCCATCCAGAAGAAGAGGGGGTTTCTATCCTGTCCCTCAAGATGCTGTATTGATGCTATCAAGGGAGCTTATCCCTTGGTCCTTCCTGGGGGTCAGGCCCTTGCTCCCATGGCCCCAGAAGCAGCTCCTAGGCACACTTGAACATGACCAAGGGGAGACTCAAGGCAGTGACGGGGTGCAGAGAAGGATGTGTGGGCAAAGGTAGTTCTGGGAGGTTCTACCAAGGAGGAGAGGGCTGAAGGGCTTCAAGGCTGAAGGATCAGCCCCAGGGATGGGCAGTCTTGAGCTGTATTTCCTCTGTGAACAGAGCAAGTGGCGAGCAAAAGAAATCAGGCAGGGAGACTTAGCTCAAGCAAGGGGAAGACTGTCTCTCTCAGTAAGAAGGGATTTGGATAATGGAACAAGTTACTAAGGCAGGTTAATTCATTAATTAACTAATTCATCTAATATTTATGAAATGCCTAGTCTGTGAAGGCATTATTATGCTCCGTGTGGGCTGGAGAAAGTAGAAACATGCTTAAAATACAGATAGAACCCCCAGGAGCTCATCATCTGCTAGGGAAGGCAAGACGTTTCCCTCAATGACTATTGGACAGGCACCACCTGAGTAGACAGATGCTGAACTCCGAGCCGCGAGACGTCTCACTCATCTGGCTGGGTGACCGCGGTCTCATGGAGGAGGTGGCATTTGGGCAGAGAGCTAAAGACAAAATGTACATGGGGTGGTGGGTGGGGGGAAAGGCTGAGCCATGATGCAGAAGCCAACCAGGGGTGGTCACTCCCTTCTGGCCTTCGGGAATAACGTGGATGGCTACTGTGACCCTTCCCCCCCGCCCCCCGACAGTAGCCGACCAGTACTCATCCCGGGGGGCTAGACATTCACCTGGGCTCTCAGGAGCACAATTGCCCTGTGGGAGGCAGACGACCAGACAACACACCAGAGATCCAGGGCAGGCTCCTGGCCCCCTCCACCATTTGCCCCTGCTGCAGGCCGACGAGGCAAGGAGGTGTCCCCTTAGGAACCCTTTGGTGGGGGTGTTAGGGGCCAGAGCTGCTCATGGAATTTCTTGGCTCCAGGCTTCTGTTCTGATACTTCCATAACCGCAGGTACAGCAGGAGGGAGAAGAAAGTCCAGGGGTCCTGGTTCCTTCACATCCTCCCTGACTAGCAGAGGAGCCCCGTGAGCCAGACGCTCTGAGAAACAGGGTGTGGGGGCTCTGGGATGGGTGCATGGGCAGCGGCCCAGATGTGGGGCTGCTTTCCGACCTGTGAGACAGGGATGTCTTCCCCAACGCTCAGAGGTAGATGTGAGCTAACTGAACGTGTGTGTGTCCATTTCTGCCTCCAGGAAAGCGATCCTCAGCAGTGGGATGGCGGGGGGGGGGGGCAGTTCTGACTACCTCTATCGCAGTGATGAGCAGGGACCTCTGAGGGTCGACTGCACAAAGCACCCCTCCCCCCGGCCCTGAGTCCCAGCATTTCTCCAACCCCCAGCCTGAATGTGAGGGGGCATGGATGCCAGGTGACCCACGGTCCTGGCTCCAGAAGCCCTGCTCTGGCCACAGTCATCTTTGGGGAGAGAAGGCAGCTCCGTGCTGAGGGAGGTGGGGTCGGAGCGAGGTGCTACCGTGGTGAAGAGGCCAGAGGACGGAGTGGTTGGGGACGTACAGTGGTTGCGGCCGTCCAGCAGGTGCCCAGCCGCCACAAAGCCTTTAACGCCCGCTGCTTGGGAGCATTGCGCAGACGACAGTGTGGTGACGGCCAGCCCAGACCATAAACACTTGATGGTGTCGCTCATTGTCTGTCTTTGAGACTGAGCCTTCTTATTTACTGGGCCTGCTTAGCAGAGAGAGGGCACTGGGGGGAGTCGGAGTGTCTGCCTGTGCAGCACGGAGGTGGGGAGACAGCCGTGCCCAGGAGCTGGGTTCCGGCCTTTGCCTTCCGTGCAAGTGAGCGGAGGCAGGCCACCTCCCCTCAACCACCCTGCCTCCGCCCTGAGCCTCCATTTCCTCATCTGAAAAACAGAGGAGTTGGGCCAATTAATCTCTAAAGCCTCTACTATTTTAGGAATAATAATAATAACTTTTTTTTTTTTTTTTTAAACACAACCCTCTCTTCTCAGGAAGATCTCCCTTGGCCACCCTATTTAAAATCGCAAACCACTCTCAACTCTTCTTGGCACTTTCATCCCAGCTCCTTTTTTTTTTTTTAATATTTTATTTATTTATTTGACAGACAGAGATCACAAATAGGCAGAGAGGCAGGCAGAGAGAGACGAAGGGAAGCAGGCTCCCTGCTCAGCAGAGAGCCTGATGCGGGGCTCGATCCCAGGACCCTGAGATCATGACCTGAGCGGAAGGCAGAGGCTTTAACCCACTGAGCCACCCAGGCGCCTCCCAGCTCCTTCTTTGACATGGGGTTTCTTTTACATATTTTATGCATTATCCATTTGCCCCCCAGAATGGAAGCTTCCAGACAGATTTTTGTCTGTCGTGAGCGGGGCTACATCTATGTGCCCGGAACATAGAGGGTACGCAGTAAGTTCCCTGAATCAGTAGACGCTGCCGCCACACCACTGTCCTCACCATCACCACCACCAGCCAGCCTCTTGAACCCTGTCTGTCCGCCGAAGTGGCTGCTTGCTCCTGTGCGCCAGGGCCCCTCTGCTGGGGAATAAGGCTGCCGGCAGGCGCTCTCCTGGTGCCCCCCTCTCCCAGGGACAACCGGACTCTCTGCTCCTACGGAACCCGTTGTATCCCCTCCCTGTGGGTTCCAAACCTCCACCTCTGTGGATAGCAGGCATTTGGCCCAGTGACTGGCTTTTTTCTTAAGCCCCAACCTAGGATCACAGAAACCCCCAACCCACTCACTGAGGTGGAAGGGGCCCTCCTCCAAAGGCTCCGGGCGCATGGCAGGCACTGGTTTGGGCTGCCAGGGAAGACGGAGTGTGGGTGTGGAGTATGGGCACTGGGGAAGGAGCGGATGTGTGTGTCCTCTTCCGTTTGCGCTCCACAGGGGCTTCGCAGCACCGCCCACCCCCGGCCTTGCAGAGCATGGGCGGCAAGCCCCTCTTGTCCTCGTTTTGGCTCCAGAGGCCCATAGAGACTCAGATGTGGGGATGGAGATGTTCTCTCGCTGAGCTGAAGCCAAGGAGCCCCAGTTGCAGCCTGCCTTCTTAGTTAATTAAACATTCAGCCCGCGTGCCCAGAGATGCTTTTCTGCTACATTATTTTTCAGCTACGGGGGGCCCTAAAGACTTCGAATCTAGGTTGGATCTATGTGCCCGCCTCTTAGCATCTTGCCAGGGATGTCTCTAGATGCCCGGAGAGGAGCACTTGCCTTCCCGACAGCCCTGCTCTCCCCTGCCAGTTGTCGTCACATGCCCTAAAGCCCAAGGGGCCCACAAAGCATGCCCACCCTCTCCCGGCAGCCCTCCCACCAAGCTGGGCCACACCAGCTCACCTGGGCAATATTTCATCTGGTGCCACTCACAGCCACCTTTTGTGTCTCAGGAATGGTGTCTTACAGGAGGGTAGGGACAGAGCCAATATTTGTGCACACATGATTGCCGGCATGCGCGTGTGCCAGCGTGTGTGTGTGTGTGCAACAGTGGACAGGTTAGTGTGTATATATTTGTTGCACAGACATGCATAAGAACCAATGAGTACATGTATGCATCCCCACACACAAAGGGCTCTGCACATGTGTGTGCATGTGTGTCGGGTGTGTTCTGCTCTTAGCTCAGTGTTTGAAAAATTCACCAGAAGACCAGCAGTCCCAGAAGGAATGGGGTCAGCAGTGGTTTTTCCAGCTCCTGAGCAGCATGGGTTTCTGCTGCTTCCTGCCCGCAAGCCCACAGCCCCCCAGAAAGATGCGGAGTGGGAGGGACTTCTAGCCGATCCTCTGTGTCCAGTGCCCTGTCCCACATCCACCTTGCCTTTTGCTGTACCCTGGCTCTCTGCTCCGGTCCCCTGAGTGGGACACATGTCCCAGCCAGTGATGGGAGTGGGCTCAGCTGCGCTGCCCCTGGACCCGGCCTACCTCACCCAGAGTCAGGGCCCCGCTGCACGCCCAGGGGCACCTCCTCCACCCTCCTCCTTGAGTAGCTCTTGGAACAGCACATCAGCTAATCAAGCAGCATGCTCATAATCAGCTCTGATGGGTTCTTCTGCAAAAGTGCATTCTAATGAGGTGGGGAGAGGGGGTCAGGGAGGGTGGAGGACCTGAGCTTTCCGAGTGGAAGGGGCGGGGGGGGGTGTCCCAGAGCCCCGCACACAAATGCCACTTCTCGGTCTGGAGAGAAAACAAGGGACCCCCGTCCTTCTAGGGCTGGATCTTCAGACCCTGAGGGCAGGGAAGAGGGAACGTGTGCACATGTGCCCCATACCCTGTACACACGCATGGTGTTTGATGAACGCTGGGCTTTGTGCTGGGTGCGGGAGCCATGCATGCTTGATGCATGGGCTCTGCCCTCTAGATCTCTCTCTCTCTCTCTCTCTCTCTCACACACACACACACACACACACACTCCCCCTTTCCTCTTGTCGCTCAGCACAATCACAACAGGCCCAGAGAGTCGCTGAGACGGAATGCATCAGATTCAATTCATTAGGACTGATCGCTCCCTGAATGGGGTTGAATAATTGATGAGCAGAAGCGGCTTTCTGGATGTTCTGCGTACTCTGAGGCTCGCCGGAGCCCTGTTATTTATTTATTTTTTTTAAGCCAACAAACCGGGCCAAATGCTCACTGGTGCGGGTGGGCAGAAGAGAGTGGAGCAAAGGTTAGATGTTTTAATATGTGATGTTTACAATGTAAACTCTCGGTCCACTGCTTGTAAGGGAAATGGATACGGGCAGCCCTTGATGCTGGGAGGGGGTAGGCAGGCTCTGCTATCTTCCACCACCAGCAAGCTGAGGAGGTGGCCTGGGGCTTGTGAGCCTCCTGCCCAGGGCTCCGGGCAGGACAGAGGTGGGACTGGGCTCAGCTAAGGAGGGAGGGGGCCAGGGTGCCCCTCAGCCTAGCTAGGGGGTAGCGGCGGGAGGCAGGGAGACTGATGCTCTAGGGTCTCATGTCACCTGTTCTGGCTTGAAATGGCCACAGCCCCACAGTTTTGGGGCCAAAGTGAGGCCTCCCAGCAAGCCAGTACCACCCAGACTGCTGTCTCAGCTTCCGCTCAGGAAACACTCACCGGCTGGCACTGTGACAGGTGATGGGTGCCCAAGGGCGCCTGTGACATGTGGGGCAAGGGAGGGAAGTGTCGACCCCGCCTTTTGCTGCTACTATTCAGTCTCCTGACCGTCCACCAGACACTTCACCTGCTCGTGCCATTATCACTGCATGGTCAAAGCGGCCACAGCCCAATGCGGTGTCCGTCTCCCCCGATTCTTCCTTCTCCCAGACTTCCCTCTTTCTGTCCACAAAGCTGCTCTTGGATCTTGATTCAGGGGCCTGGGACCCACCAGGGCCTTCCCCTGTGCTAGGGTCCCTTCACAGGCCTGGGCCCCCGCCCCCGCTGTTTCTTCCTGCCTGTGGGGCCCCCCCAGGTCCCAGGCCAGCTTTCCTCTCCTGGTGCATGTTGTCCCCAGGGTCCCTTCCTTCCTGCCCTGGGGTGACCTGACATAGGTGCCCAGGCGACAGGGGCTCTCAGCCTTCTCAGGGTCTCTGTTTCCCTTCCTGACTCTCAGGGGGTCCCCGAGGCCTCTTTCTTTCCTGAGGTGGAGCGTGGAGAGTGGTTCCTCCTCCCAGCCCTCCCTTCCCCCAGCTTTGGGTTAGAGCCCGGGGCCTGGAGGTAGACAGGCCCGGGACACATTCTGCTTCCAGATGACAATTTCCTGACTTTTTTGTGCCTCTGCCTTTTCCGCCTTGGAAACTAGGGAGAAAATGGTACCTGCTTGAGATAAGGGGGCAGTGCTGGGGTTCAATGAAACTGAGCGTGTGGAGCACCAAGTCACAGTGACTGCTGCATGGTGGGTCCGCCACAGTGATATTGGGCTCATTATGACAACGGCTACAGTCTGGTGCCGGAGACCAGCACGGTGGCTGGAGACCACAGCACTCCTTTCTCTCTCGTGGGGCCCCGGGCTGGCATCTCCATGCTCCCAGAGCCTCAGGCTTTCCCAGTGCTTGAACCCACTCGGACCCTTACCCATTGGGGCCATTAGTGACCTCCCATCCCAGCTGCTGGACTTTCCTTGACCACTCCTCAGCCAGGCCTGGCAGGCCTCCCATTCCCTATCCTGTCCCAGAGAAGCCAGGCCACACTCTACCCACTCATTGCCCAGCAGTGCCAAGAACATATTTGGGATGGAGCTTGGCATACCTGCGCAGCCCCAGAACCAAGGGGACAGCCATCACTGCTCACACATGCACCGAGTCCCTTAGTTCTACTCATTCGTTCATTTAATCTACAGGCATTTAGTGAATGGCTCCGATGCACCAGGCCCCGTGCTAAGTACCCCTGCCCAAAACACATGCCTGTCCCAGGCCAGCATGAAGGGCCCGGGCTGAGGTTTTATCAGGCTGTCCTCTTAGGCCTCAAAAAGCATGAGCAGGTAGAGGGGAGTCCGAGCCCCAGAACAGGCTCCCTCCACCCAGCCTTCTGCTGCTCCTGCCTTCTTGCCCCATCTTGGTGGCCTCTGATGGGCCCCCGCTGACGTTCTGCGGCCCACAGAGGGAAGGAACCTTCTTTGTCCCACTGCAATCTCCCCCCTTCCCCCGCCCCTTTTCTCCCAAACACCCGCTCAGGACCCTCTCTTCCTCGGCCTGCCATTCCTTCAGGCCAGGCTGTGGCTGCCCGAGCCGTCGGCGGGTGGCGGAGAGCCCCGGGTGGGCTCTGGGTCCGGGCGAGGCCTACCTTTGACAGCCACGTGGACGCTCTGGCTGATGGAGAGCTGGGGTTGGATGAGGACGCTGCACAGGTACTCCCCCTCATCCATGCCCTTCTGCACATCCGTCAGCTTTAGCGTCCCGTTCTCGAACACCACCTGGCGGTGGTTGTCGGGCAGCAGCAGGGCGTCCTTGTACCACTTGATGGAGTAGTAGGGGTAGCCGATGACCCTGCAGTTGACGAGGGTGTCCCGCCCGGCGACGGCCGTGATGTTCCTCATCGCCCGGATACTGGGGGGGCCTGGGTGGGAGTCGGGGGGAGGAAGAGCAGAGGAGGGACAAGTGGTTCGGTTAGCCAGGGACAGCCAGGAGCTGCCCGCTGACTCTCTTCTCCATTACTTGGCTCTGGAACTCTCAGGGCATGGAAATTCGGTGGGGTAGGGAGTGGGGTGGGGGAGAAGGAAGACTTTATCACAAGGGTAAAGGCAGAGGCTGAAGCTGGGGGTGCCCACAGTCTCTCTAGGACTCTGTTACTAGCTTTAAACAGCTGCAAATAGACATGTTCCCTGCATGCCTGGGGCAAGGACCCATCCCCCTAATGGGACGGGGTATGTGAGCCAACTGAAGCCTCACGAGAAGTGACTGGGATTTGGGAGGGCGAGTTCTCATTTAGAAGGGGATTAAGATTTGGGGGTTACCATGGTGATGTGGAGATTTTTGTTGTTGTTGTTTTTTTCATTTAACTTGTGCATAATGGTCTTGTACCAAAAAGGATCTCGTATACATTAAATATTTAAAAGGCAGTAGGAAGGTCGTTACCTGGATGAGCTGATGGTTTTCTTCTAAACAGGTAAGTGGGTTTTGTGGGTCTCTGAGAAGGGGCCCTAAGAGGGGGACTCTGGTCACCCTGGCTGCGGGGAGGGAGTGTCCTCAGCTGGGTGGCTGAACAGGTGGTGATGTGGAAGTGGTCAGGGAACCAGGTAGGGAGCTGGAGTGGGCATAGGAAACTCCAGACTTCAGGTTCCCCACCCAGCAGATGAGGGGCCGCACGAGGGGATCCCAGGACCCTGGAACTCTGACCCTTCCAATTCAAAAGCAGGGAGGGAGGTAAATGGGAGGCCACTTTTCTCATGTGGGGCTGGAGCCCTGTCTCCAGGGCAGCTACCAGGGCCCTTCTCCCCCTCTTCCTCTGCCCTTGGGTCAGGGGTCGCTGGAGGGGCCAGGTGAGGACCAGTGGGACCCGACAGGGCTGCAAAGAGCTTCAGAGAAGGCTCTTCTCACCATGGTGACTTGGAGAGCTGAGATCTGGGGATGATCCCCTGAGGACTGCTTCCCCCGCTGCTGGGGGTGTCTGCTTTGGGACGCCCCCACCCAGCCCGAGCCTCCCACTCTTGATGGCTCAGGCCCTGGGAGGGAGGAAATCGGGGGGAAGACTGTGAGTTGGCTCCTGGCTGCTTACATCTCCTGGAGCATTTGGGGGATGGGTCAGTGGGAGGACACTGGGAGCACAGCTTTGATGGACACCCCCAGCCAAGGTCAAGTCTGGCCCCACTGTCCCTTCCCTGTCCTTGTCCTCACAAGGTCCTGGTGGGGCTGGTGGTTGCTAGTGGGGTGCTGAGTGTACCTGGGGCCAGAGAGATCTGATGGGGAGGAATGGGGGTGGGGACAGCTCAGACTGGGAGAGGAGAAGGGACAGGGGGATGGGATGGGGACACAGAGGAGGGCCAACTGTGGCAGACACGCACACACGAGAAAGGATGACGGGCGTGTGGAGGGCAGGGAAAAGGGGAGAAAGAGAGGAAAGAGACCGCTACTAAAAGCAAAATGACAGTTAATAATAAGTACTAATCACCACAAGAATAATGGGAACCACAGAGATGGCAAAGAACTCAAAAGCCTATTCTGATATTTAAATGTAGACAGGCACCTCTTACGTTTATTCGCGCCTGATATTCAGCACTGCCCACCGAGTTCCGCGCCGCGCACCGGTACACGCCGCCGTCACGGATCTGGGGGCCCGTGACGTTCATGTGGCTGACGGTGGTGCCATCCGACATGGTGTACTGGTTGGTGCGGTGGCTCCCATCCCGCACGATGGGCTCGTCGTCCAGGGCCCAGGTGACGGTGGGGGGCGGGGCGCCCTTGGCCGCGCACATCAGTGAGAACTGCTCCCCAGGGTTGACCACCTTCTCGCTGAAGGACGAGACGATGCGGGGCGTGCCGTCTGCCAGGAGCGAGACGCCCCCATCAGGGTCACCGAGCCACGGAGAGACGGCCACCCAGCCAGGCCACCCCACCCTGTGAGGTACCCATTTCTCCCGCACAGATTTCCGACCCGTGGATTTGAATCCTCCCGCGGCCCCTTGTGAGCTCTGTGTCTTTGGGCAAGTTACCTAACTTCTCTGAGTCTCCCCATTTCTTAACTGTGGAGGGTGGAGATACTGGGGGGAGTGAATATACCCTCTTCATAATGATGCTGTGAGGACGAAAGGAATTAGTGCATTAAAGATGCTTCGTATAATGCTTTGAAAGTGCTTGCTAAATGTCAGCTCTGGCCCACTTTCCCTTTCCCGCCTTTCTCCTCCCTGCGTTAGGAAAGCCATAGGGCTCAAGATCCCCGTGTGGAACCAGGACCTGGCTGGGCTGGACCTGTGGAATCGGATTCCAGCGCTCGTTCCTGCAGGTGGGTTGGGGGTGCTAGAGCCCTGTTAGCCAAGCCTCAAGTTTAAGGTTCAGCGGCTACCCAGAGGTATGGGCGTGTGTGTGGCCAGAGCTTAAGTGCTGGCTGACCCAATAACCCCAGACGGGACAATTAATCCCACTGCCCCAGCTTCCTCCATGGCAGAGGGAGCATGAAACTACTGAGCCTGGCCAGCCTGCCACACAGGATTGTTGTAAAGTATGTGTTGTGCACTTGAAAACCAAGGCAAACACTTAAAAAAAAAAAAAAAAGGCCAATGTAACATGGCTCTCCCCATCCCCCACCAAGTTTCACACCCAAATGCTGATGTTAATCCAGTCTGCCAGCCCCTAAACCCGTTTCTGCGGGAGACTCTTACCTAAAACCACAGGGAGAACCTGGTGCCTGGTAGAGCCTGGGACTGCCCACTAGGGTCACGGCTTTTGGCCCCTTCTCTGCTTCCTTCCTTGAACCCTCCTTTCTGGCTGTTCCTCCCTCCGTCCTTTCTGCCCTTCCTGCCAGCCTCATTTCCCATATCCCTGCCCTGAACTGGCCATCAGTGGGCTGTCCTCTCAGAGAGAAATTGTGCTGTGTGGAGAGTCAGTCAGACAGGAAGTCCCCAGAGAGGTAAGGCTCCCATTTCGAACTGGTCTGTTCCTAGCTGGTGGGAAGAAGATCTGGGAAGAAGTTCTGGCTGGACAAGAGGCAGGGGCTGAAGGAGGGGCAGTTCACTGGGCACTGTACTTAGGGTGAGGGATAAGGGGATGCCCACTCCCACGTCCCATCTCCCAAGGAATGAAGACCCACAGGCCATGACGGGTAGACCCATGTGGGATCCCGATAACCTGTAGGACTTGCCTGGGTTTAGTGTCTTTGTTATAATAGTGAAAAATCCTTGGAAGCAATAGGATTGTGGGGTTTTTGTTTTGTTTTGGTAGCAACAAAGGAGCTGGGGGACCACTAAATTTGTTGGTAGGGATAGGGCCTTTGTCAATCCTCACTGTATTCTCATGCAAATAAGAAAAAGGGGACTCCTCTGTGTGGTTACAACCTGGTGCCAGGGCCTATGGCTTGGCAAGGGGGATTCAAGCTGGATTCCAGTCCTTACTCTTGGTCCTGCCTTGTAGGCACTTTGTGCAGTGAACAACCTGAACAACCATACACAGATGTGCTAGGTGAGGAGCCCTGGGTGGCAGCAGCTTTCAAAGGAGAAGGAAACATGTGAAAATCCAGCTCTGTAGTAAGAAACAGAGCCTGCTGCAAAGAGACCTTAGGGTAAAGATTTGAAAGTCTATGGGCCTGGCGGAAAGGATTGAGAATGGGGAGAGAGGGACGGCCAGAAAGAGAAGGAAAGAAAGGGAAGAAAGCAGAGATGGGGCTCAAGGCAGTGACTCCTGGTGGGCAGTCCTAGGGCCCCTGTGAGATTGAAAGCCTCTGGCATCTGAAAGAAGACCGCTTTTGTAGCGAGGTCCTAGTAATTTCAGAGGGCAGAGGCAATATAGCATGGTGGTTAAGAGACCTGAGTTCCAATCCCAACTCTGACCTTTGGCCAAGCTATGTGACTTTGGGCAAGTGACCAAGCCTCAGTTTCTCCAGCTGCAAAATAGGGAACATGAAGCAAAAGCATCACCCCACAGGGCCCATGGAAGGACTAACTAAGGCAGGCAGGTGCCTGGACCCGTGCCTGCTCTCAGGAGGGGAGGGAGGGAGCCTGAACCCACCCGGGTGCCAGCTGCCCCAGCTCACCCTCCAGCACAATGATGGCGAAGTCCTGCGCGGTCTGGGCCTTGCGGGTGGCAAAGCACTGGTAGGCCCCGGAGTGGCTCTTCTGGGCCGAGGTGATGAGCAGAGTCTCGTTACTGAGCCCGCGGATGGAGACGGCCTCGTCGGGCAGCACCAGCTCAGTGTTGCGGTACCAGCGGATGGTGAATTCCGGGGAGCCCAGCAGGGCACAGGAGAGGATGACCGTGCTGCCGATCCCGGTCTTCAGCTTCTTTGGTGTCAGGGTCACATGAAGGGGGTCTGGGCCAGGCCAGCAGGGGAGAAGAGGGGTGAAAGGCAGCGGGGAGGAAAACAAAAGAAAATGGCTTTTACTGTGGAGCAGTATGGCTGGGGTTGGGCTGGGGGAGGCCCTGGTTCTGTCCCTAGACTCCTTGTGAGAGGGGCTGGGACTAGTAAATTCCCTCTCTAGACCTCAGTTTTCTCATCTGTCAAATGGCAGGGTCAGGGAAGGCCATCCCTCTGCACCTCTTGTTATGATGGCCTGCACTTTCTGGACACGTGGCCCTTGCCCAGTGGGGCTGGGGCGCTCCTTTCAGCTCAGAAGAGGACAGGAGCTTGGCTGGCTCATCATCTTCCCTAGAAATCAGGGAGGCACCCTTGGCCCTGCCACCTGTCTTTCATACCTGTAGAGATAACCAGCTGCCATCTTCTGTCACTCTGACCGCCTTTATATGCACCAGGGGACTGTGCTCTCCATCCCCACCTCCCCTGCCCTGCTGCAGGTCCTCAGCTCCCAGCCTGGACCCAGGAAGTAACATCCTCCCTCCTCCTGGCCTCCCTCTTTCTGTTCTCCATGTTTTCTGCTCAGGACTTCCATGGTGCCCAAGAACTTGGTGTGGCATTTGAGGCCATCGAGGCCCCTAGGGACCTGCCCCTGCTTCTCAGCCCTACAGTCTCAGGGCAGCAGCATCCTGTCTGTGCTTCCTGCACACCCGGGGCCACTTCTTGCCCCAGAGACTCCCCCGAGAGTGCTCTTTTTCCTCTTTGCCTAAGCCTACCCATCCTTCACACTGAGCTCAAGGACACCTCATTCCAGGAAGCCTTACTGGATACCACTCCCCTCCCAGGCTGGGTCAGGATCCCTCTTCTGAGCCTCTCTCGGTATCAGTCACCACACTAAGCACATGGGCTTTTAATCACTCCTCTGTGTCTGTCTCTCCGCCTGGCTGTGAGCACTTGAGAGCAGGGCAGTGTCTCTCACCTGGATGTCTACTGCTGCCCCAGCCTTGTTTATCACTGCTGGGAGGGCTGGCCACCTCTCTGCCCCGATCTCCATGGGCTTGGGGTTCTCTAGAGGAGGCTGAGGCCAGCAGGGGACTAGGACCCCAGTGAGGTCACCTGGAGGAGGGGGCAGGGCAGCCTGGCTGGGCTGGGCACAGTCAAAGCACACAGGATTCTGCTCCTGCTGGGCTCTCCTGCTCTCTCCCAGAGGCCCTGCCCAGGAAATGTCAGTGCACGATGAGGCAGGTGGCATCCCGCTTGTCCCAGTCACCATCCAGGGCTCCCAGGGCTCGGCCAGCTACCTGCTCTCACCTTGCTGCCCCGCATGACTTGGTGACAAGATGGATGGGAAGCTCGGTGGCAGAATGGGGGTGTGTGCATGTGAAAAGCATGCTTTCCTCTGGACACCTGGCAGAGCGGGGCTGGCAGAGAAAAGCTGTGCCACCTGCCCTTGAACCTGGTTATCCAGCCAAACCCAGTGTTGGGTGGGGATATACAGAGCTGAGGTTGGGCGGGGAATCAGGTGTACAGCAGCGGGGGTGTGCACACGGCCATGGGTCTGTGTGCATGTGCCTGGATGTGAGCACGCGAAGGTGGAGGACCGTGTGTACTGTGAATGTGTATGGGCACCATACATGTGTGCATGTGTGTACGGAGAAGTGGGCATGTGACCTTTCAACACATCTGCCTGTGTGGGTGCGTATCTGTGTGTCTGTGTGTGTGCATGTGTGCGTGCGTGCACGCCTATCTGCTTGCCCATATGACTGAGGCAGGAGCTATGAACACCACATCACCCAGGGTCAGGTTTGCTAACGTTCCAAGGGTTCAGGGGTGTGCTGCCCTCCTGACCTGAGCCCTTAGGGGTGTGTGTGTGTAATGTGTGTGCACTGGGATGGGGGAAGAGGGGAAGGCCTGTCCAACTAAGTGGGTTTGGACAGCACTTAGGGCAAGGAGGGGGACATCGGCACTGGCGCTGGTCCTTCCATGCTCCTGCCCTGCCGGCTGGGGCTCATTAGGCTGCGAGGAGCCCCCGGGCCCCTGCTCTCTCAACACTCTCACCTAAGCATCTGTATCATGGGCTGTCACCCCAGTGTGTTTCCTGGGGCTCTTTCTGCTCTTCCACGTGTTCCCATGGGGAGGACTTCTTCCCAGCACCGCAGATAAATGTCCCCGACTGTTAAGATGCCCTTGACTATGGGGAGGAGACCAGGCTCACATCTGGGCTGGGGCAGGGGAACAAGACCCCAGGCCCAGGAGGCCAGCTGAGCAGGGAGAACACTGAGGGTCTGCAGACCTATAACTCTATGCTCTTGAGACGGGGAGGGGAGAGGGGAGAGGGGAGGAGGGCTGCTCTGGTCAGTCGGCATGGTGGAGGGAACTTTTCTGTAGCAGGTTGGATCACCGCTGGACAGCCTCTTCCCACCATCCAGGTTCAGGGACCCTCACGATGCCCTTCAATATGACATTCAATGGGGCCTTAGGCTCTGCAGCTGCTCGGTCGGATGGGATTCCCCAGGGGTCTCCAAATTCCAGCCCCACAGTGGTCAGTGCCTGATCTCAGCCCTAGGGGCTCAGCAGCAGCACAGCCTGTGAAGCCCCCCCACCCAAGGGCTTGCTGGATCCCTGGAGGGTTAGGGCTCTGGGATCGGGAGGAACAGGCAGGACTGGGGCTGATACCCCGCCTGCAGATCCTGGAAAGCCCTCCTTGTCATTTATTCCTGAGTCTGATCCGATTAATCAGTGTCCCCATCAATTATTGTGAAATATTCTGAGAATCGTGTCTGATGGGCTACAGTATGTCCTCTCTACTGGGTTAACACCAGCACTGTTTCCTTTAGGGCACACACTCCTTCCTCTCAACAAGCCAGGAAGCCCTGTGAGCTCATCACCGTCACTGTCACGCTCATGATCCCTTCTGACCCTTCTGACCTCAGGAGGCAGGAAGGCCCAGGATCATTCTCCCATTTTATAGAAGAGGACACTGAGGTGGTGACTATGGTTACGTGAATTGCCCAAAGTTGGTTCTTATCTGATAACACCAGAACCAAGGAACAGATCTTCTGATTTCAAACCCAAAGAATTTCCTGGGATGTCCTGCTGCCTTCCCCAACCAGGGGATTCTCCCCTGGGGCCGGCCAGAGGCAGGTGCTTCCCCTCCCTGTCATTCCGCGGTGCTGTCAAAGGTTCCTAGGCCTGGCAAAGGGGTTCCCCACTCACCGATGACCGTGAGGGTGCCCGTAGCCTCTGCAGAGCCGAAGGTGTTGGTGACCTCACAAATATAGGTGCCGCTGTCCTCCGTCCGCAGGTCACTGATGGTGAGCCCCGTGATGCGCTTGGTCCAGCGGCTGTCAGCCGGGAGGGGCCGGCCGTCCTTGAGCCAGCGGATGGCAGGCACGGGGTAGCCGGAGGCTGTGCAGGGCAGCTCTACGGTGTGGCCCGCCCACACCTCCTGGGAGTGGAAGCCGTCCAGGATGGCGGGGATCGACTCGGCAGGGTCTGGAAGGCAGAGAGCATCGGTGGCCCTGGCCAGCCCAAGCAGAACGAAACAGGTGCAGGGGTAGGGGTGGGGGGGCAGGGAGGCGAGCACCAGAATAGGCACCTCCTGCCCACCAGTACCCAGCATGAACAACGCCCAGTGTGGGATGGCTTGTGGTGTCTCCTGGGCCCCAGACTCTGGCCCAAACTCTCCTACTCAGGCCAGATAGAGGCCCTGAGAGCCATGACTGGGAAGCAGGGGCTTGGGGGAGGTGGGAAGAGGATAATATGGGCAGATCGACAGACAGATGCAACAAGGGAGACAGAGAGAGGTGCGGAGAGAGTGTGTGAGAGCTCCCTTCATAGACACGGTGCCTGGACCCTGGCCCAGACTTGGGAGAAGGGACACCCTGACACTAGAGTCATGACCTTTTGAATCTGCGATTCTGGTAAGCCTTGGTCTGGGCCTCAGGCTGGCCTGGGGGTGCCCCTCGGGGTTGGGGGAACCAGCTGCCCTGTCCTGTCTCCTCCCATCTGTGATCCTAGCAAACTCAGAGAGGGCCATGCTTTTCCATCTGTGCCCAGAAGGATTCAGAAGTTAAGCCTTCTGCAAACCACACCTGCCATCCTGAATAATTCTCCATTTTACACTCCCAAGCAAGAGAGAGTCGTGACTGCAGGCCCCACGGCCCTGACTTGTGGCTGTCCCAAGCCCCTGGCTGGTGGCATTCTGTGAGTGGATCTCCTGTGACCATACAGAGTGGGCCTATGGCTGCTGAACTCCTGACCTCTGGGGGAGGCTGACTGGGGGCTTCTGGACTCGTAGAGCTGGCTTAGGAGTCTTGGCGGCCATAGACAGAGGACCGTCTGAGACCAGAGAGGTGCAGTGACCCGTTCAGGATCACACTGCAGAGCCGAGATCACAAATCAGGTCTCGCCTACCCTTGTTCAGTAAATGGATCGATCTAATACTAAGATCAGCTCGACAGTGAATGGTGGGAGCGGCAGGCATCCCCTCTGGACCCTCCTTGACTAATGGCAAATGTCTCCCGTCCTTAGCTCATCTCTCTTGGAGAAGGGTTGGGTGGGGAATTCTTGGGTGGTGGTGGGGGGAGACTTTCTAGGAAACTCTACTCCCTCCCCACCTTCCGGGGCTCTTCAGAAGGAGGTTGGGCTGAGAATCAGGAGAGCCAGGTGCAGGTCCGCCCCGGCCATGGGGAAACTGTGTGACCTTGGGCGAGTCTCATCCTGGCTCAGAGCCTGAGGGTCACGCGTGGGGCCGGGTTCCTGGCGCTGCCTTCATGTCTCATAAGGCTGTTGTAGGCAACAAGGCAAGACGCATGTCCGAGAACTTGACTGAGCGAAATCTCCATGCAGCTCTGCCCCCGCCCTCCCTCCCCAGCTGCTTCCATGGCCTCTTCCCCATGCAACCCTGTGGGGATGGTCGGGATAAACAAACCTAGTGCCAGGGAAGAATTACTCAATGTGACACTTAATTGATGCAAAATACACAAATTCCGTGGCATACTGCAGAATTTACAAGCGGAGGGGCCGACGGGGTGGTGGAAGAAGGGGCGGGGGGAGGGAATTAATCACCGAGTCTCAGGCGTGAAATTAAATTCTGAGGGAAAGAAGCCTCTTTCATTACTCCGGAGCAGAATAAAATGCTGCGGTGTGTACCGGCGACAGCCCCGGGGGGATCGGGCACTGCCAGGGCTGGTGTGGGGCTGGGGGAGCCAGATGGCTGAGCCCTGAGAAATCTCCAGGGGTGTTCGGGGTGCCCTGGGACCTCCTCCAATCGGATGAGCCGTGCTGCCCCGGAAAGGTGCCCCGAACACGGCTTCCGCACGCACGTGGCTTAGCCCCCACCTCCACCCCATGAGCCGGGGAGCCCTGGACTCGTCGGCCAGCTTCTGGTCACTGGTCTCATCTTTATAAAGGCAGATAATAATGCCTATTGCATGGGGTTCATACTCATGGAAGCTCTTGGTAAATTCTACGAAGGACCTACATGCTCAGAATGGCTGCTTGGGGGCTGGATTTTAGGGCGCTCAGACTGTTCTTGCAACTGCCTCCTTCGCCTTGGACCACACAGAAAGAGGAACATCGCTTTCCTCCCCCTCCCCAACAGACGCTCTTTGGAAAGGAGTAGGAACAATGATGCAGCAACAGCACAGGAACAAGACTGCCCCCACAACCCAGCAGCTCCTCTCCTGAGTGCTCCCCACGTGGCAGACACCGCGCTAAGCTTTTCCCATCTGGTCCCTGTTTCTCACAACAAGCTGGGGCGGGGGTTATGTTTTGTCGCTCCCATTTTACAGATGAGGAGCCCGAGGTCTGGGACTCTCCTTATTCTCTGCCGCCTTGCACAGCCCGTGAGGGGTGAGGCTAAGTCGGCATCTTGGGCTGGATTCAGAGTCCTTTATCCGACACATCTCCTGTGCCCATCTTTCTTCCTACTCTCTTGTTTTCTGGAACACTCTGTGAGGACTGAGGAACCCACAGGTGTGGTTGCTGCCCTCACTAAATGACCGTTGAGGACACACTGCCATGTGGATCCTTTCACTCCTTCCTTTTGCCTTGGGGCTGGGGGGATGGGGGCGGCCGTCCTTCGGGCTGTGTGGATACCTTAGCCAGCAGGTACCCTGGCAGGGATTCCCCAGCCACCATCTTTCCATCTGCTGGCCCCGAGCGTCTGGCCATCCTTCCCGGGCATCCGGCCACTCCTGCCAGCCGGGGGGCCCTCGGGGGTGCTGGCCACTAGACGGTGAACCTCCGCAGCAGAAACCGTGGCCAGCCTCTCTTGTTCAGGACTGACCGAGCGCCCTCCTCAATCCAGAGTGGATGTGTGGCGCGTGGGGCTGGAGGCTGAGGCCCGAGCTCCCCGACGTGCCCCCCCTCGCACCCCCTCTGCACTGTCTTCCTCCAGTATCACTTGCACTTTTGCCGAGACAAGCAGCTTGCAGATGCCTTGTCACACCACATCACATCAGGGCCATGTCCCCGCTGGGACCCCTTCCCCTTGGCTCCCTCCGTCCCCTTCCCTCCAGGTCCCTCCTGCTCCTTTCGGCTCCTGTTCTGCCTTTGTCCCTCTGGGCAGGTTTTCTTCTGTTTTCTCCCTGTCCTCTGTCTCTCTGGGCCTGCGCCTCTCCCCTTCTGTCTGCCTGGGGGGCCTCCCTGTCTTTACTTCTGTCTCTTGTTTGGGCTTTAACTCTGGGAGCATCTCTCATTCTCTTCCTGCCCCAACCCCCCTTCTCCTCACAGCTTGTGGGGAATGGAGACCAGAAGGAGATCGGGGTTGGCATACCCTCTGGTTTAAAGGGTATCTTTTTTGAGAGACACCTGTCTACTCCCCCAGTAAAAGTGGAGGTGAGATTGGCAGGATGAAGGGGCTAAATCTTTGTGCAGGAGAAAGAAGCAGGCCGGCAGGAGGGGGGATTTCTGCACCATTCCCCTGTTTTATGAGAAGCATGCAAATGAGATGCAAAGCAGCATGCAAACAAGTCCCAGTACTTCCGAAGGAACCACTCTAACACATTGGGGAATTGGGCTGCAGATTCCAAAGTCTCGCCACAAAGACAGAGGCCCTCAGTGCAGCCACCAGCAGTTTCCCTTGGCATTGGTTAGGTCCACAAATCTTTACTCAGCACCTGCTATATGCCAGGCACAGGGCCTGGTGCTGGAGACACAAAGAGGGATCAGAGAGCCCTATCCTCTTGGCTCCTGCTCCTCAAATGGGCTAGGCAAATGAGAGAGGGTCTGGATAGAGATAATCTGAGGGTCAGGGTCGTCCTCACCAAACCCCAGAAGGTCAGAGTGAGACAGAACCCTCTAGTCGGTCCTCTAGTTAGGCTACTTTTCCAGAGGCCCTGACAGGTTGCACGATTGGGTGAGTCTGGTCTCCGAAACGACCATGTTATCGGTTCACCCTCCTTCCACAAGCCACTCCAATCCCACCTCCTCAACAGCAGAGATTTTCAAATTGTAGGTCACAAATGGTTAGGAACTTGTGAAATCCATTTGGTGAGTTGCAACCAGCATTTAGATAAATCAAAATTGGATACGATAGAATAGGAAATAGCAGAGTTCATTTAAATGCATGTGGTAGGAGCGATCAGTGTGCCTTGCACAGGTTATGATAAAAATGTCTATCTGTGGATTGCTGTCAAGAGTTTGAAGAAGCACTGCTTCCAGAAAGGCACTGCTCCTTGAGGGGGACCCTGTGCCCTCCTTTACTCTGTGACTGGGGCATGTGCGGGTGCTCAAATGTCCCCTTCCTTGTGGAAAGGGATGGTACCCTGGCTGCAGAGGGAATGTCCTGGCTTTGCCTCCCACTGGTTAAACAGTTGGGGCAAGTTGCTTGGCTTCTCTAAGATCTGGTTTTTCTCACCCGTAAAACAGAACAGTACCCCTCATTATGGCGCCTAATAGATAAGATCTGGCATGCAGGGGACTCAATAAACTTTAGCTTCTATCCCTTTGAAAAAGGGATAATCATTCTAGAAATAGAATCTTTTCTTTAGTTTATAAATATTGTTGTTTGTGGATTATATCCTGCCTACTTTCAATCTATAATAGAAGAAACACACGGGCTCAATAGAAGAAACAAACAGGCCAAAGAGAATCTTAAAAAATACTTAGAGACACGAAGAAACAAAATCCTCCCATATCTAATCTAATCTAACCTCATTGTTACTATGTTTGAACATCGGGTTATACTCATGAGCTTCCTGGCAGCAAAGGCAAAAAGGGGAAAGAGAAGATGTATTGCATTCACTCTCATTATCAATTCTCCAGGAGAGGTAGCTTGCTTAGGTGCAGACTCTGAGTTTCTTATATGAAGGGCACTCTAAACCACACTGGACGTGTTCTTCCCTGCTGGGCCCTGTATTTTTGTTCTTTAATCTCCTTCTCTGAGTCCCCTGATGGCCCAAGTACACAGCAGTGTCCCAGATCTGTGGTGTGGACATGGCCATCCCCAGGGTGGGCTGGTGCCCTTCGCGGCCCTCTTGCCTACCTGTCACGGAGAGGCGGGCCCCATTGCTCTGCCGGGTCTCCCCACTATACTTGTGCTTGGTGATGCAGCGGTAGGTGGAGAGGGCGTCCTCCTTCTGCACGTCGGAGATGTACAGCCCGCCGTGGTGAGTAATAAAAAACCTGTTTTCTGGAGACACAATCAAGACATACTCCATTACTCCCCTGGCGGGGCAGGCCACCAGAAACAACTCAGGCCGGCAGCTGCTTGTCTCCCAGAACGGTTATTCCTTTAGGTGTAGAGGTTTCAGACTTTTACAGAAGGATGGTGGGCTTTAGAGTCAGCTGAGATCTGGGTTCCAAACTGACTTGTCCACTTAATAGCTGTGTGAACTTGGGAAAGTCACTTAACATCTCTGAGCCTTACCCACACAATGGGGTGCAAATAATGCATCACGGGACTGAAATAATAATGAATTGTCTGGTGCACAGCAAGTCCTCATCTTTTCTATCTCTGGGCAAGAGTTTGCAAAGTTCCTTCACATTCCACGCTTATCTGTCCTTACAGGAATTTGAGGTGTCCTCTCCATCGTCAGGTCACACGACCAGTAAGAAGAGCAGAACTAAGCCCTTCTGGCTCCCAGCTTTCCCCATGTATGGAGCCCAGGACAAGCCTAAACCCATTTCTCTGAGTTTCCGTCGTCTGTTTACTCAGCAAGCAGTTGCTGAGGCTGGCTATGCTAGCAGTGGGGACGTGGAAAGCCAGGGTGACAATACTCATTCAACACTCAGTTCTTAAACACTCATTCTGTGCGAGGTAAAGGCACAGACGCTGTGTTTTACTTTTCCCGGTCCTTCCACGGTCTTATTGTCGGGACTCGGCAGGGAAGCTGGAAGGACAGGGGGCAGGACACCCATTTTGTGGATTATGACACGTGACGCCACTTAGCGGTGGAGTGGATTTCCTCGTCCAAGGTCCCAAGGCAAACCCTGAACTTGAGCCTAGTCAGGGCTAACTTTAAAAGGGGAGAATATGGACTTGCCATTTGGGGCGGGGACTGCATTCAGCTTCAGACACCGTAAGCCCAAGACAGCGCCCTCCCACCCAAGGTCCAGCCAGACTGAGAGTGAGATGCTGACTTTGGGTCCCTCTGCCTGCTCTCTGGGGACAAGGCTGCTTCCCCAGACAAGCGTAGAAGACCCTAGGCTGCCATTTCCACCAGAAGTGGGCACTGGAATCAAGAATGTGATAGTGTTTTAAAAAGGAGCTACAGGGGAGAGGGTCATGCTGACTCCACTGGAGGGACCTGCTAACATTCGAATGCCAGGCTCTCATAAGGAAACACTTTGGGTGGCCCCATGTCCTTCAACTCCTATTATTTAGAGGTCTGCTTCCTCCCACCTGGGGGATGATGACCCCCTCAACCAATGAGAGCTCTGACATTGGCTCACTCTCCTATTAGAAACATCCTGTGGTGTCCCACCACCCCTGAGCACAAGCCTTCAGCACCAGGGGATTGAGATCTCGCCTAATGACACTTGGTGACAAGGAATGCTATAGAATTGTAGGGTTGAAAAGCTGAAGGTACCCGACCGCATCATTGACAAAGGTTCTCCAGCCTTCCTTTGAATATCTCTGGGTTTGGGGGAACTCACTACCTCACTCAGTGGCCCACTCCAGAGCAGATAGCTCTGGCTTTTAGAGAGATCGTCCTTGGTCACGATTGGTCTCCCGGTGGCTCCCTCCACAGGTCCTGGCTCTACTCTCTGGAGCCCTAGGGAACGAGCCCGAACCTGTATCACTGACACCTCCCTCACCAACTGGAAAGGAGCTGTCACGCTCTTTGACTTTTCATCAGGCAAAGCTCTATCTTTAATATTTATTTAATATGGTCTCAAGGAACTTCTTCAAAATGGATGATCTCTTGTTTTTTTTTCTTTAAATTAAAAAAAATTTTTTTTAAAAGATTTTATTTATTTGACAGAGATCACAAGTGGGCAGAGAGGCAGGCAGAGAGAGAGGAGGAAGCAGGCTCTCCGCGGAGCAGAGAGCCCGATGTGGGGCTCGATCCCAGGACCCTGAGATCATGACCTGAGCCGAAGGCAGAGGCTTTAACCCACTGAGCCACCCAGGCGCCCCTGATCTCTTGTTTCTTAATGAATGTTGGTTTATCTACCAATTTCTGAATTTCCCCTCCCTATCTCCCATCCACCTTTGTATAGGATTAGACCTATTAGGTGCCAGGGGGTACCTAACTATCAGCCTTATGTGACCAGCACAGGATAGAGTGCGACTACCAATGCCCGGCCCAAGATGGTTCACTTTTTTCAGGGGATGCGCGGGAGTGGGAGGCAGCCCCATTACACCCCACCTCCCACTCAGCTCATACTCAGCTAAGGCCTGGTCTGACCACTGCCATCTCCCCACCCTTGGACACCTGACTGTGTGGGACTAGGTCTGGGATGTCACACGGTCCCCCACTGAGCAGCAGATTGTTGGGACCAACCCCCTTGAAGAACACTTGGCCATCTGGCAGCCTGCCTGTCCTCTGGACCCCCGCCACGCCCTCTCCAGCAGCCAGACCGCACCTTGCAGACCCCCACTCACTGCTGTGGGTGAGACAGGAGAAGGAAGCGGGAGGGAGCCCAGCCCTGCTGCCAGCCATCGGAGAGGACCCGGGGGAAGCACAGAGAAAGCCTGGCTTCCCCACCAGACTCCGAATGTGCCGTTTTGTCTCCATGTTGTGACATCCCAAAGTCAAATGCGGAAGCTCTCCTGTGATTTATTATGTAACTGGGACTGGAATGCAGAACTACTGGCGGGTGTTACTGCCAATCAGAAGTATCTGGTCGGAGGTGTGTGTTTGCGGGGGGAGAGACCCCCAAATCCACCTCAGCAGCCTACATGTGCTCCAGCCCCAGCAGCTCGGACCCTGTGACCCCGTGGCCCCCAGCACCCTGGGATGATGGTGCACTTGGTCCTCCTGGAACTTTAAGCTGGGCAGGGGTGCTGCGGGGATGGCGGTGGGGAGCTGGGGTTTCTATGGCAACGAGCAGCTGCTGCGTCTGATGTTGCACATCCTTCATTGTCCTCATTTCCCCCCTCCCTTCCCCCCTTCTTGTGCATATTTAATTGCAGTAACATTTCCAGACACAGTATATCGCTCCTCGTGAAACAAAGGCGGGCCGCAGCCAGGGGGAGGCACAACGCTCACTCGAGAGAGGGGAAGAGAGAGGGGAAGGAAAAATCGGGGGTATTATGTTAATCCCCCCTGGGGGGGTACTTGTGCAACATCAGTTGTGCATGTTTGATGAGAATCAGATGATGGGCCCTGCTGGGGAAGGGAGCAGCAAGAGGCCGGCGGAGTGAGCGGCATACGGTGTGGGATGGGGGAGGCATGGCCAGCTGGTGGGGGGTTCAGAGGGGCCAGGGATCCACAGAACAGCTGGCCTCCAGGGCTGGCTCTGATGGGGTGGCCTGGCAGTCCGCAGCCCCTACTCCACACCCCAAATGGGACCCGCCATCCCCGGAACGGGTAGAGGAGCAGTTATCCCTCATCCTGGTTCCTTCTTCTCGGGGTAGGCTGGATCCGGCTGGAGGATCCAGCCCCCATCCTGAGGCCATAGGGAAATGCGTGTCTGGGATCATGTATGGTCCCACTGAGAGACTGGGAGGTACTAACGGCATGAGGTGGCCAGGGGCCAGGAGTGCTAGACATCTTGGGTCATAAATACTGCTCCACCCCAAATTCCAGTAGTGTTTCCACAGGTGTACACCGGGAGGTCGCTTTCCCTTGGGCTCTAAGTCTGGGATACGGATCTGTGTTTAAATGCGGACTGCTCTGATGCTTCTGGACTGTCACCCCCCGAAGGCTGCAGCATCGTCTGTGAACTTGCCTCTGACCAGGGAGGCGCAGTGTGTGGTTCCCTTTTTCTTTTTACTATTCCTACAAATTCTCCATCCCGCTTTACCATCCTTCTTCCTGGTGATCTGGAGCGGGCCTCTCCTTTCATAAGCTCAATATTTATTGAGCACCTATTACATGTCAGGACAAGGCTTTCATAAACATTATCTTATGCAATCCCCACAACGCTTTGAAATGGATACTATTGTTTTTACTAAGCAAAGCACAGAGAGGTTACATAACCTACCCACAGTCACACAGCTAGTAAATGGCAGAGTCCAGACGATCAGTCCACTTCCCCTGCTCTTCCAAAGCTCTGTGCTAGACTGACTCTTCTAGAATGGCAGCCCCTCTCATAGGGATGTAAGGTCAGCAGCCTCTGCTTGGTTGCTTCTGTCAGTGGGGTCCTCACTACCTTATACCTTAGAATGTATGAAAGCACTCATACATTCAATTCAGTTTGGTTTATCAAGTCTCTATGGAGCATCCCTAGGTCCTGGACTGGGCTCCATGGAGAGGTCTTGGACTGGGTCTCTGCCCTTTGGGATTCCATGGTTAGAAGACAATGTTCTTCCATCAGGAAAGGTGTTATCTTGGGGGCTGGCGAGGGGTGGGGAGGGGACCTGATGGAGGCCATTAGTGAGAAGAGGAGGATAAAGAGGGGCCAAGCCCAGGACTGGATTTAGGAGGCTGGATTGGAGTCCAGGCGCTGCCACTAATGATGGACTGTGCACTGAGTTCAAAAGTATCTCCCCAAATGCCCACCCAGGGCTTGTGAACGAGAACTTATTGGAAACAAGATCTTTGCAAACATAATCAAGTTCAGATGAGGTCATATTGGATTAGTGTGGGTTCTAAATCCAGTGTGACTGGTCCTCTTCTAAGAATGGGGAGATTGGACACAGGCACATGAGCACAGAGAGAAGGCCATGTGAAGACAGATGCAGAAATTAGGGTGATGCATTTATAAGGCAATAAATGTGGGATTGCCAGCCACCCCAGAAGCTACGCAAGAGGCCAGGAAGATTCCCCTCTAGAGCGGGGACGGGGAGCATGCCGTGCGGACACCCTGACCCGGGGCTTCTGGCTTCCAGAACCATGACATGGTAAATCTCTGCTGCGTTAAGCCATCGGGTTTGTGGTAACTTGTTACGACAGCCCCAGGAAATGGACACCGGGTGACTGCAGGAGGTCCAGGAGTCTCCCAGGCCCTCAGGTGTCCCTCCTGCAAGAAAGAGGGGGGAGGTGGGGTACATGTGTATTTCCCACCCTGCTTGGACATTAGAATCATCTAAGCAACTTTTAAAATTAAACTCAGAATCTCCAGGAGTGTGGTCTCTAAAGAAATTGGTCTTTAAAGAAAGCTTTTTAGGTCCCAAAACGTGCAGGCAGGGCAGAGAGCCGTGGGGTAAGAGAAACTCATGAGGCCCCTTCCCTCTGACTACCAACGTCTCTCTGATGGCGCTCAGCTTCTGAGTCCCGTTTCCCCTTCAGGCAAACAGAGATAATAAATAGACCTTACGTCATGGAGCCATTGGGAGAGCCAGATGAAATGCAGCTCGTGAGAGGCCTCGGCACACTGGTGTGGCTCCATCACCCTCAATCCAAGTGACCCCACCTCAAGGAGATGAGGGGTGCTCGGTCCCTGTGGCCGGGCTTCCTGCAAATTCTCCCCTTCCTTCCCCATCAGGAGCTTGGCCATAAAGAAAGGGGACGCCTGCCCTTGGTAATGCAGAGGTCCTGCACACAGGGGCTAGGTGAACCAACAGCATCTTCTTGGTCTTTTCCTAAAAGGTCAAACAGCTGGGCCTCAGAGACTCCCCAGAGCTGCAGGAGAGAGGAACACTAGAAATCCTGGAGCTCCTGGCAGCTCCAGGGGGCTGCAAGGAGGGGAACTGCCCTCTGCAGAGGCTGGGCCTCTCTCTGTGCTCAGAGGCAGGCGGGAGGGTCTGTTTGGTGGGGAGAGGGTGCTGGGCAGAAGAGGAGGAAGTTGCTGAGGGTTTGCAGGAAGGTATGGGCTCCATGGATCCCACTCCAAGCCTCTAAAGCAAGGGAACAGAAATGACCGAACACAGCAGGGACAGCAGCCTCCTGCCTGGCTCCCTGCTTCGGCCCCTGTCCCTCCTCCATCTGTTCTCAACCTATAGTCTGAGTGAGGCTTTAAAACTGGAGTCAGATTATGTGGCTCCTTTCCTCAAAGCCCTCCAATAGTCTCTCATTTCACTCAGTGTGAAAGCAGAGCTGATTGCAAAGTAGGTGCTCTAGAAATAAATATTTCTAGAATGAATGAATGACACTTCCCCAAACTTGAAGGTAGTTTTATTGGCATGTTGCTCACGATGAAACACAACACAGAAAAGTCAGATACCAGCTCTAATTTTACCTCCTCCAAGAAGCCTTCCCAGATTAGCACACTCCCAATTCTGAGCGTTTCTACGTCTGGCAAACCTCTTGCCACTACTAATCACTGTATCTGCTATATCCAATCACTTTTAAAAATAATTATGTTTGAGCTTTCCAAAGTCAAAGTTAAATAGGATGGAGGTTCCTTAAATTAATAAAAATAGAATTACTACGTGACCCAACAATTCCACTTCTGGGTGTGTACCTGGAAAAATTAAAAGCAGGGTCTTAAAAAGGACTTTGTTCACCTGTTCATGGCATTAATCACACTAGTGAAAGGTGGAAACAACCCAAGTGTCTGCTGATGGACAAGTAGACCAGGAAAGGTGGTTAGACACATGATGGAATGTTGCTCAGCGTTCAAAGGGAAGGGCATTCTGACACTGGTGACGGTGTGGGTGAACCCTGAGGACATTATGCTCAGGGAAATAAGGCGGTCACAAAGAGACAAATACGGTCTGATTCCACTGATAGGAGGTACCTAGAGTAGTCAGCTTTGTAGAGACAGAAAGTGGAATGGTGGATGTCAGGGGCAGGGGAAGGCGAACTGGGAAGTAGTCTTTCATGGGTACGGAGCTCCAGTTTTGCGAGATAAAGCTGCACTTCAACATTTCTCATCTCAAGACTGAGCCGAAATGCTACTGAAACAAAAACTTAAGCCTTAAAAATAATTAAGATGGCAAGTTTTATGTTATATGGACTCTACTGCGATTAAAATAAGAAAAATTTTTGTCAAGATTATAAAGAATTGGAATGAGTGTTTTCAGGAAGTAGTGAGGTTCCTGTCACCAGGGGTATTTAAGTAGAGACTGAAGAAACGCTTGGCTGAGATATTGCATAGAGGATTTAAATACTGAGTAAGAGAAAGAAATTGGATCATCTTTAAGGTCCTTTCCTTCCTAGAAATTTATTCATATATATATATATGTATATATATATATATGTTTTGGTTGTTTTTTTTTTTGAGATAGAGAAAGCAAGGGGAGGGGGCAGAGGGAGAGGAAGGAAAGAATCTCAAGAAGGCTCCATGCCCAACTTGAGCTCCATGCAGGGCTCAATCCCATGACCCTGAGATCATGATCTGAGCCCAAATCAAGAGTTGGGCGCTTAACCAACAGAGCCACCCAGGTGCCCCCAAATTTGTAAATTCTTAACTGAAAGGACAGCAGAGCTGCAAGACCCCTTGGAGATCAGCTCCTACAGTGGTTTGCAAATCCGTGTCTGTATGCTCCTTTCCACCCCAGGACTTTTGCTGCGGTCCTCCTTCTGGGCCCGAAATGCTTTTTCCTTGACTCACTCCCGGCCCCGTTCAGATCTCAGCTCAGACATCATCTCGTTGCAGAGGCCTTGCCTGACCCCTCTCTCAAAATTAGACTGTGCTCCGTGTCCCTGCCCAATTCCTTACCCTGCCTGTTTGTCTTCAGAGCACGTGGTGCTTCTCGCTGACAGCAAGGAGTTATTTTAGTAACCCAGCTCCAGAACACGGCTGGCACATAGAAGATGCTCAGTGCACATGCAGCGAACAGAGGAATCCGGGCAGGAGCGGAGGCACCTCCAGCCGAGGGAGACAACAGGTTCTCCAGCCTGGAGTCCTGTCCCGAGGTCCCCCGTGCCCTGGGGTCTCTCCCCCCAGAACCCCTGCTGATATACTGTAACGGTTTGGCCCACTGCCTCCCCCCGCCCTTAAGCCAATGCTTAATGCTTGTCTTGGCTCCCCAGCTCAGTGGGGTCCAGGCTGGGACGTGTGGAGGATGGTGTGGCGCAAACAAAAGGGAAGGAGACAATGAGCGACCTGGCCAGGGGTTCTGGAGTATAAGCCATGTCTGACTCATCTTCAGAGGGCGGCCCCGCAGGGAGTGACCTCACCCTTCTCAGGAGCTACTCAAGCACGTGGAGACCCGGGACAGCCCGCCCAGGGAGAAGAAGAAACAGGGACAGCCCCTCTCCAGCGAGCCTGAGGCTGGCCTTCCACTGTCCTTCCCTAACCAGGGAACTATCTCTCCCGTAGCAGACGGGAGTGCAAAAGCAACCCTCGCCCGGAGGAGAGACCCCCCCCCCGACAACAGAGGTCCTGGGATGGAACCACATGTCCTGGGCCCAACTCTGAGACCGGACCATGCCATGCCATGGTGGAGATGGAGTGGCGGTCTGCTCCTCTGCGGACAGAGGAGGAGGACTGAGCCGTTATGGGCAAACTCCACCTACCGATGCTAGAGGTTTCCATGGCTGGGGCCTTTGAGGAAGAAGACCCATGTGCGGGAACCGATAGCCAGACACTTCCCCTCTTTGTCCCCTTTAGACACCCTTGGTGGGCAGAGTCTGCCTAGGCTGGGAGACTGATCCAGATCCAGCTAGCTAAGTGTCTTCGATGGTTTTATAAACTCAGCAAGCAAGACACCTCAAGGTGCCTGAATCGGGGTGCCCCCAGGTGCCCAGCTCTCCCACGTGTCCCCCCATGAAGTGCCATCACCGGCCCAGGCGGCACCTGCGCTTTTGCTGTACAGAGGAGGAGACCGTGGCTCAGGTGGGGACCAGTCTGAGTCTCGCATCTAGTGAGAGGAAGAGCCGGGACTCCCCTAGGTCCTCCGGAACCAATCCCGAGCTGCTTTCCCCAAACCCAGCTGCCAGGAGAGCATGAGCTGCGTTCTGGAGGGCGCCCTGGCCAACCTGTCCCCGGTGAGGTGCACTTGGCTGACCCTTCCAGGCAGCGGTCGGGCCCCTGGCTTCTACTGGACGCGGCATCCCTCTCCCTAGCCATGGCCAGTGTGGGGGGTGAGCAGGAAGGGGAGGGAGGCCCTGAGGCCGGCACCAGAAGGCATTGGACTGACAGAGTGGATGAGCCATTCCCCTGGGGGGCCCCCATGTGGTGACGTGAGAGGTCAGAGGCAGTAGGCAATCATCTGTTCCGGGAGGCCTCACACAGAGGCAGCAAAGCCTGCCGCGACCCAGCGGCATGTGTCGTCAGGAAGGCAGGGCCATGGGCAGGTGGCTGCGTGCGTCTGGGAGGGAACAGAGTGTATGTGCAACCACATGTGCACCGTCGGGGGCACTGGCCCAGGCTGCTGGGGCAGAGCTGGTAGAGAAGGGGCCGGCAGCTTGGGGGAAGCATATGCTTGCCGTCTGAAATGCAAGGCTTGAGACCTGCGTCCTACCAACTGTGTGGCTTTGGGAAAATCCCTTAACCTCTCTGGGCTTTTGTTGTCTCATCCCCCAACTGGGGGTCCTAACAGCCCTGGTTTGCTCATCTCACAGGATTCTCCTGCAGTGTCCATGAGACAATGTCTGTGAAAGCGGCCATGACGTGTCCTATATTATACGACCTGCCGGGGCAGGGGGGCTGCTTCCACAGTACAAAGTGTGTAAACGCACAGGACAGGCGTGATTAACACATGTATGGGGACCCAGGTATTTTTGTGTGTATTGTGTTGAATGAATGAATCCTGGCCGTAGAAAAGCTTCCCGGGAGAGGCTTCTCGGCTCCTGGACTCCGAGGTGTCCCTAAAGCAAGAAAACTGGAAACTGAGGGAGGGGTCTTCTGCTCAGCCCGCACCCCTCACCCCCACAAAGAAGGTCACAGGACACAATAAGGTAAGGATCTGGGGACAGAGAGGTGGGAAGAAATGGACGGAGCTTTGCACAGAGACCAGGATTTGGTCGGGATCCCGAAAAATCATTCAGTCTCTCTTGGGAAAGAAGAGATACTTAGCCTGTGTCCGTGCAAGTTTGCTTTCAGGGCAGCCTGAGGATGCCAAAGCCTTGAAGTGTCTCTATCAGCCCCCGGGGGCGGCCCAATCCCACAAGAGTAACTGTGATCGATACAGGTTACTAGTTACAGCTCCATCCAGCACAGATTTACAGAAACAATGCGGTCAGCGGGCTGCGCGGAGATGCATGAGACAGCTCTTCCCTCCCAGGCAGTCTGCCCCGAGGGGCAGGGTGGGTGGGCACAGCTGATGCTTCTGGGGGTAGAATCAGCCCTGCCTGGGGATCCGGCACCAGGGCAGCCTGCAGAACGGTATTTAGGGCCAAGCGTGCTGGGTATCCTCCTTTCACTCCTTTCTGTCCTCCTGCTAACAGTGAGACCCTGGCGGAAACTGCCAGCCTGGGTTTCAAAAGCCCCAGGGAAGCCGAGACCCATTCTGGCTCCTCTTTTCCCTTGGACTCTGGACCCCCGGGGCAGTAAGCCGTCCACCCAGGACCCCAAGAGGGATTTGCAACACAGTGGATAGCACAGGGTATTTGAGTCAGGAATGTGGATTCAAGTCCCAGCTCTGGGTGCTGGCTGTCTCTAAGTCCTAGCACCTCCCTGTCATGGGCTGAATTGTGTCCCCATAAAGTTCCTATGTGAAGTCTTGACCCCCCATATGACTCTTTTAGGAGATGGGGCCTTTAAAGAGGTAGTTAAGGCTAAAAGAGATCATAGGGGTGGGGCATGGATCCACCGGGACTGGTGTCCTTGTAAGAAGAGGAAGAGATGCCAGGGCGGTAGGCACACAGAGGGAAGACTCTGTGAGGACACAGTGACAGGGCAGCTGCTGGTAAGAGGAGAGGGCTCAGGAGAAACCGGACCTGCCACTCTGGTCATTTTGTCGTGGACGCCCTAGAAAACAAACACATCCCTCATCCGACACGCTGTTCCCCGAGGGCCCTTCCAGCACTAAGATCCCAGAATTGGGTCCTGCTGTGTGAAGAGGGCTTCTGGTTAGGAATGGGGAGGAGGACAGAGGCCAGCTGGTCCTGAAGGTCATTGAGTATACCACACAGGCTGGGTGTAGACATTGAGAGCAGAGGGGTGCGGAGAGACCAAGCCAAGACCCCTTAGTGGGCGTCAGGTACCAGGAGCAGAGGAGGCATCGTGCAGGGGTGGCGTGGGCAGGAAGCTGGCCCTGGAAATGGGCCTTTGATCCCAGGCAGGGCCTTGCCTGCACTCCCTTTCAAACACTGAAACCTCACCTACCACCGCACAGAGCGCCCAGGGGCATAGAGGGGCACGTGGCTAGTCTTTCCCTTTCCAAATGGAACTCACGTCTGGCAGTCTGCACGCATCTGGGGCATGAGGAGGCTAGATGGATGGGAGGTAGGACTTCTGCTATGAAACTTGGATAAGGTATGCAGAGCCAGAAACTTCGCCCTGCCGCTGGCCGGCGGGAAGCACGAGCAAATGCTAGAGCAAAGGTTCCAGAGGGGAGCTAAGCCAGAGCGCCTCACAATTCCATAAACTCCATGCGTCAGGGGGCAGCTCTACCTGCCTGCTTCCTGGCAGAAGGGCTCCCAGGTGCTGGGGAAGGCACCATGGCCTCCTGTTTGTCTTCAAGCTGTGAGGCCAGGCTGGGCTGGGGCTTGGCAGGTGGGTTAGGCTCCCGATGGTGGCATAACAGACCACGTGTTCCCAGGAGGCCTTGTGAGAAGGCCTATGCCCTTCTGTGCCCACCGCTACCCCTGTTGGTGAGACGGCGAGTAGTCAAAGAGGAGGATATGGAACTACAGAGAGATGCCAACCGTATCCGGTTCTCACGGGGTGTGAACCAGACTCTGTTCCCCCGCAAGGCCGGAGGGACCCAGAGCTGACCACAGCAGTCATATTTTCCTGGCCGGATCCAGCCACGGGCCACGCTTAGCTCTGGGGCTTGGCTGACTTTGAAGTGCTGAGGCGGTCTCCTCATCTCTATACCGCACACCTCTGCCCAGCCTGGTCTTCCAGGAAGGGTGGAAGTTTTGCTTGTAAGAGTACCATGACCTAGAAATGTCATTTCTGAGAGTCTCAGAGGCAGGCCTGGTGGGGCTGAGAGCACTGGCCTGGGAGATAAGAAGCCTGGTTGCGAATTTGTTGGGGGACTTTTGACAAGTTGCAGTGCTCCCCCTGGGCCCATTTCCCTAACTGATGAACAAGGAGATGGGACCATTTGAAGGCACTTGTTTTGAAGGGATCTCCCAAGCCTCACTTTCCTCGTGATTCTCCAATTTCCCTCCACTTGGCCCGGCAAGGGGGTGGGGGAGAGTGTCTCTCTTTTTAACCCCATCTCAGCGAGAGCTCTGAGGAGTGCTGAGCATGGGAGTCAATGTGGTCTCAACACCCTGGTCCAGAGTGGTCTACAAGAGTATAACAGCGCTTGACCCCCATGGTCATCCTAGCCTGACCATGCAGAGCTGCCACCAGCCCAGAGTCCCCATGTCTGCCCTGGAGGGGACATGGGCCAGGTTCCCTATCTTTATCTCTGTCTTTGGCCCTATAAGAGATGGGGTCACTGGAGGGATGGGAACCTGAGGTCTCTTGAGGGCCAAGGAATTTGACAGCATCATGGAGCAGAAAAGACCCCATCTGGATTCAAAAGGGCATGGGTTCGAACCGTGTTTCCCTTCCTTGCTGGAAGGTGCTGGGTGAGCCACTGGACCTCTCTGAACCTATTTCCTGGGAGAATTAAATGAAATAAAGAATATGCCCAATGCAGTGCCTGGCACATAAGACGGAGTCAGTTCGTCGTTACTGAATAACTGAATGAGTTAATGGATAAGGGAATGTATAATTCTCATAGCAGTTGGGTGGGGGGCACTCACCCCTTGCCCTGGGCCTTGGCCTGCACACTCAGGGTGCTGCAGACCATTCCCACCACCTCCCAGCTGCCCACAGCTGGCGTCTTGAGCAAGCAGGATGGTGTGGATTCCCAAGGAGGGACCAGACTCAGCTCCCGGGAGCCCTGGTGGATTGACTGCTTTGGGCAGCTGAGACCTAGGAGGGCATCAGCACTGTCTCTGGGGCACTGCCCAGAACCTGGAGCTCAGGGGGTGTGGGGATGGTGGGACTTGGGGAGGGGAGCCAGCAGAAGAGTTCTGGCAGAGGGAGGCAGAGGAGCAGTGGCTGGTCTCCTCTCTCCCTGAGTCCCTTTCTCCAAATACAGCTCTGTCCTTCCCTACCCCAGGATTAGCACACATCTCTCATTCTCCTATTGCAACAAGATTTTATTTCTAATTATGCTGTAATAAAGCTGGAGCACTCCCAGGCTTCCTTTCAAATGACTTGTACACACACTGCCGATCCTCAGCCCCATTGTAATAGCATTTCCCTGACATTCATTAGACATGCATGAGAGGGGCGCTTTAAGAATAGAATTGCATTTAAATGGATTTGCTGAGAGAGGAAGATGAAAAAGAGAGAGGCGAGGGGGGAGGAGGGAGAGGGAGAGAGGTCTGTTGAACAAACTATGAAAACAAGATGCTGTAATAACAGGGTGCTGAAATAAGCCTCTTTCTTCCCCGTCCTCCTCCGGCTGCACATGGCCTCCCAGCCTCCCCGGAGCCCCCACCCCCACTTTTATGTTACCCACTGGGGGGGCTTCCGAGTGCCTCGCTCCATGTGTCAGATGTTCATGGTGTAATAGAAATAACTATTATTACAATCCGGGAAAGCAGCCTTGCTTCTAGAGAACCCCGATAGCCAGGCGGCCGGCAGGGAGGGGGACCCTGTGTCCTTGGGCCTGGGGCAGATGGGCGGTGACTGGCCCCCAAGGGCTCACCTCCCATGTGTGGCTCCCAACTCTGTTCTCCACCCTCCCCCCAGTGACCATGCTGCAGCTGGAACCACCATGGGTCGTGGAGTAGCTGAGATTTTCCTTTTACCATGGGTGGGGTAGGAGATCCATTCTGACCCCTGTAACCCCCAGGCCTCCCCAGCGAGCACTCACTCCATAGCCCTTTGCGCGTATTGTGATCAGCCAACTCTGCATCAAGGCCCCATATACGTCCACACCTGCTGGGGCCTCGTTTGATTCATATCCCTCCCTAAAGCTACAGCCTCTTAAAATGGACATCTGATCCCGCCATAAATCATCCCATGGCTTCCTATTTCTCTCAGGATAAAGACCAAAATCCTTTACAGGGCAGCCAAAGCCCACCATGCTTCCGCTGATCCCTGATGGGTGGTTCCAACTCCAGCCACGGGGGCCTTCCTCTGCTCCTCCAGAAATCCCAGCTCCTTCTTCCTCCAACCCTGGCCCCTTGGGACACCTGCCCCCTTCCTTCCCATAGTGCATGCTGACCACTCCCCCGTTGGAGCTCAGCTCACTCTCCCCTCCTTGAAAAGACCCTCCCCACGCATCTGTCTCAGGTCCTCTTTCTCTGTGCACCATCCAGCTGTGACAAAGTGTGCACTGAGTCACCAGGAGCCTGGCACCGTCCCTAGACTGCAGGCCCTTTGAGGGTCCTGACCCCTGCCATAGGCCCAGCCCTCACTCTGCACCAGAGGCTCAGAACAATGGGATGGCTGCCAGGCACCAAGCTAGGGGCTCTTCCTGACACTTCCTGACATTCACTCCTTGCTACCGCCTTACTGAGGGAGAGGTTTCCCCTCCCCTCTCATAGATGAGGAAACTGACCATCAGAAAGCTCAAAACACTTTGCCCCAAATCACAGAGCTGGGGCTGTTGAATCCAGAGCCTCACTCTGACTAAGCCACTTCCTACCCCACCACCCTCCCCGAGCATCCCTACCAGCTCCTTCCCACAGGGAGGACCACTCACCTCCCCTGTACCCCTATAAGACCCTTCTCGAACCCTCTTTCTTCTGGAAGTCATCTTGGAAAGCCCAGCTAATGCAGATTCTCTCTCCTTTTCCAGACAGTGCACGGCTCCACCTGCGAGGCCACACCGTGGGACCCCGGAGGGCCTCAGCTCTCACGTTCACATTGTTCCCTAGCCAGCCCACAAGAGCCATTCTTGTGTTCCCGGGTAGAATGCAGGTTCCTTACAGATACCTCATGTCCCCCTTCCTTGCCCCTGCGACTTCTGAGAATATGCTACAGGGCACTTATCTGCCATTGGAAGCACTGGCCCCGCCCCTTAGCTGCTGTGTGACCTGGACATGGTCCTGGACAGGAGGGTCTCACCCCCCAGCCTCCTCCTCTATAATGGGGGAGTAATGCAGGGCTGCAGTGAGGTCTCAGGGAGCTGCCTCCTCTCTCTGTCCCAGTCCTACCTTTGGACAGTGTGGTGACGATCGGGGAGGTAGAGACAGAATGAGACAGTCGGTCTTACAGTGTTTCAGAAGGGTGTTTGGCTACAAGGAGCATGGTACTGTGACCTCTCAAAGCCCCCCGATGTGGCTCCAAGGGCACTGGGATGGCAGGGAAACCACCCCTCTGTCCTTCCTATGTTTGCCTCTTGATTTACTATCTCTCCACCCCAGGAGACTGTCTGGTTCAGAGGCCTCTTGTGTCCACATGCTGCAGAGAGAAGAAGCTCCCATGATGAGTGGCCAGAGCCCCCGAAGGCCAAGGGCAGCTGGTAGGCCCATCATCGCTGCCTCCCAGTCCCTGGTATGGCCCAAGTCTGGCACTTGCTGAAGGTCAAGTGCATACCCATGAATGAGACCATGACCTCCACGACGGCTTGGGTTGCCTACCTGTCCATTACTCTGGGGTCAGTTTTGGGTTCAACACCTGCATGGGGTGGTGCTTAAAGATATTTGTTGAACAGATAGATGGGTGGACGGATAGGTGGACGGATGGATGGACGGACGGATGAGTGCATGAATCTGAGACTTTTTACCCCTGTAGTTAAGTACTTGGGCTCTGACGTCAGACCGTGCGACCTTGTTCAGGTTACCTAACCTCTGTGACTCAGTTTCCTCATCTATAAACCTATGCTAATAATAGTACGAATCACAGAGTCGGAGTTGTTGCAAACATGCAAGTGCCTGGCCCGGGGCCTGTGCGGCAATTGCTCGATAACCATTAGCTCTTGTTATTCTTACTGCGCAGCTTCTGGGGAAGGAGAACCCACCCGATGCTGACGCGAAGCTTCTCAGGACTTGGGAGTGACCGTTGGGGCTGGTGGTTCCGGATTACTCCTGCATCCCACTTCCCCCTTCTTAGAACCCATGAGAATCCTCTGACACCGCTCAGACAGTGGAGGCAATTCCATTATTTTGAACACCCAGCTTTTCTATTCATCAAACTAATCATCTCAACGGCATGGCCCATCAGCAAAGCCAGCCGGGGCGCTTGTCAGGAAAGGCAGACATGCTCACGGTCCCTTCGGCATCTGTGCTTCATCAGCTCTCCGAGCGAGGTTGTCTCCCTGAAATGATGAGAGGCACAAGCGCTCTGCCCCCAAAGGAACCGGCCCGAGTGCTTCTCCCCACCACTGTGCAATCTCCCCACCTTTAAGCTCAAAATGACAGCCTACCTGTTGGGAACTTCCCCTCCCTCCCCAGGCCTTCTCCTCTTCCTCCCCTAACCTGGGGTACCTGTATCCCTTACCAGGCTTTTATCACTCACTAAGTTTTTGTTCATGATCTTAAAAATGCATCAGCGGCTTATCTTCCTTGGTGCCAGTGCACGGGGGAGAGAGGCAGGTGGGAGGGATTCCTTCTCATTTATGGATTGCCATTAAGTGCCAAGCGGAGTGCAAGATGCTTCACATGCAAGATTATCCCAATCTTACAGATAAGGAAACCAGGTTCGTGTAGATTCAGATACTTGCCCAAGGTCACACAGTTAGAAAACAACATAATTGGGATTGGAACCCAGATTGTCTGATTCCACAATTCCTTAAGGACAGAAGCCTCAAATCACCCTACGGGATTTCCACCAGCCCTGGCCTGCAAGCCCAAGGTCTGTTTATTGACCTTAGCTATGGACAAAGGCCATCTTTCACAGTGGACCAATGCAGGCAAAGGTTTACCCTAGGCTGGGCACACAGTGCAGGCTTCACCAGTTTTGTGAGCACCGGTTATGCTCTTCGTGCACGTATATTTCCGGTGGTGACACTGGCCCGGGTCCTCTAAGTGCAACTCTGGCCCCACCAGGTCCCCAGGCTCATGCTGCCTCCCCACCCTGTGCAGAGCGGTCCCAGCACTTGGAATGCTGAGCTCATTCACCAGACAGGTACAATTTCCCACCTCTCACTCTCTGATACTTTTCTGAGTAATCAATCACCAAACTGTTTCCAAATCAACCCAGATTTAGCTCTGGCCTCCCCTCTTCTAACTCTAGCAATATCCTAGCTATCTCTGTGGTACGTTAACTCCTCCAGGCTCTGGCCTCCCTATATCTCTGCCTCTCCCTAAAAATGCCCTGCTAACCCAGAGTCTGGGTTTCCACACAGCATGACCCTCTTGCCCCTGGCCATGGACTATTCTGGGCATGGTCTCTTTCTCAGGATGTCTCTTTGCTCTGCCCTCAATCACAGAAGAGCCTCTTCTTTCCTGCTATCTCTTCTTGGGATTCATCCAATATGCTGAGCTTTCTAGTAATTAATGTTTGGGTTAAGGGGGGCATAAGTCTCCTCTGCGTCAAGTCCCTAAAGACATATAGAGAGAAAGAAATTTGGGAGGGCAAAGGTCAGAGTGAATCCACACAAGGAAAGAGCTTGGGGATATAACTTAGGGTTGAAACGATAATTTCTTGGTAAATTCTCAGAACTATATTCCCCACCACCACTACATTCCAGTCTTTGTAAGAGCAGAGAAGGAAAACGGGATTAACTGACCACCTGCTACTATGTGGCAGGCACTGTACTTAGTGCATTACTGCCACCCTGCCAGATGGCTGTTGTCACCCCCAATGTACAGATGAGAAAACCGAGGCTCAGAGAGGTTGGACACGTTGTTGTCTGCAGCGCAGACCCAGGAAGTGAACCCAGGTCCAATGCTGGACACGCATCCACCAAGCCCAACTATCTCTGTATGTCCTTCTCTAGAGTCTTCTGAGGGACATGTATGTGGGAGTGGGGAGGGGAAGGGGTTGAAAGGGAAGGAAAGGAGCAAGCTCCTTTTGAGCTCCAGTTCGAGCTCTACATCTTTGGCCTATAATAATTTAGAGGTAGTCACTGTGCTCCCCCAGGACTGGAAGCTGAGGGGGGATGGCGGGGCGGGAGGGGGTGACAGCAGCAGAAATCCAGGAAGCCGCCGGTGCTGGAAGGAGCCAGCCTATGAGGGCCTCAGTGTAATTTCCTCGTAAGGCCTTGTGACCCAGCAGCCATGGGGGGCATCCCAGCATATCAGCAGTCACACCATCAAAGAGCAAGTAGGAATTAATATCCCTGAGGTGGTCCCGAGCCTCTGATACCAGCAGAAAATTACAGGCCACGAGGCAGGAGCTTTACAGAATGAATGGGAGGGGACAAGAGATTTCCGTGGCTAATCCTGTTAACGAGACAATTTCTTATCAAACTCATTATGTTTGTGAAAGGAGGGAGCGAGAGGGGGAAGAGGAGGTGGGGGGCTAGCCCTGGAGAAGGAGGGAGAGAGGCAGAGGAGGTGTGGTACCAGAGCCCGAGGGTTCCAGGGAGGCAGACGGGGGACTAGCAGGCGTCTTGGAGGAATCGCACCTGTGCTGGTCTGTCTCTGCTCCCTGCAAAAAGGGGGCAGGGGTAAAAACTCTCCCCTTGGAGCTAACTCCCTGCTGAGCAGCAGGGAGCATCCTCCCTGTCCTGCCCCGTTGTCAGAACCCTCAGGTACCTGGAAGAGAAGCAGGATCCTTCTTCCGCCCTCCTCCTTTGAGCAAACCCCCATCTGAGCCCGTCTTGCTTGGATCTACAAGGACCATCCCCAGTCTACACGGACCGACAGTTGCTGAAGAGGCAGAAAGCACCCCGGTGTCCACAAAGCACTTTCCTGTCCAGGCTCTCACTGAATCCTCCCAGCGCTGCTTTCCTGTTAGCTGGACAGGGAGGCAATTACAGAGTGAGCGGGTCAGAGGGCCTGTCCTGGAACTTACCGGCTGAGCATTCTGGGCAAATCACTCAACCTCTCTGAGCCATAACGGTCTCCTCTTGAAAAGATGTGAAATAAACCCTGCCTACCTGCTTCCCAGGGTCCTTGGGAGGTTAGAGAGGGGAGGGAAGAAGTAGGCAAGAGGCCCTCCTAATGCGTGAAACACTGACAAAAAGGGACATGACCCTCAGAGCCACTCCGAAGAGGATGCCACAGGTGGCGTGTCTTGTTGGAGGTAACAGGGTGGAGGGGGCAAGCTTTAGCTTCAAATCCAGGGGGCGTTTCAACTGCCAGGAAATCACCCCACTGCCTTGTGGTTGACGAGGCCGTCCCAGGGAATTTGATTAGCACAAACCTGAGTGTCTGTGTATTAAGGGCCCACGATGCACTCGGGATTCTCCCAGGCCGGTCTGGGAAACTGCTAAGGTCAAGGACAAAGTCCCCATCTTCACGAAGCTTAGCATCCAGTCGGGGAGAAGCCACAACCATGGGGCAACAGGAGTTCAAGTCGGGGTGCTCCCCCACCCCCTTCAAATGCTACAGTGCAGAGACAAAGGGGAGTGACAAGGGCAAAGACCACTGGGCTGGCACCAGGAGGGAGGGCTCCACCAGGGAGTCAGGACCCTCAGCGGGCCTGAAAGGATGTGTGGGGTCTGGACACATACAAGAGAAGTCAGATGAATATCCAGCACCCATTTGTGGAGCGCTGGGTACATACCTGGGGCTGTGCTAAATGAAGGACATACGCCCAGGTGCCTAAAACCCGCCCGTGGTCAAGTCTGGCCTCTCAGAGCGAGCTGGCGAGGATGCGGACAGATGAAACCGTCGTGCACTGCGGCAGAGAACGTAAAATGGCGCCGCCCTATGGAAAGCGGTATGGCGGGTTCTCAAAAATCAAAAACAGCCCCACCAGATGACCCAGTGGTTCCATTTCAGGGTTCAGACCCCAAAGAGCTGAACGCGGGGACTCTAAAGTGCATCTGTACACCCAGGTTCCCAGCAACACCATTCACAATAGCCAAAAAGTGCGAGAAAGCCTGGAATTCACTGGCAGATGAGTGGGTTAACACAATGGGGTCTCCTGGTACAACGGAATAGTATTCAGCCTAAAAAAGGAAGCAAATTCTGTCACCAGCTCCAGCATGGATCGTCCTTGAGAACATGAGGCTGAATGACAGAAGCCAGTCACGGGAGCACAAATATGGTCTGATTCCACAGAGATTCCGTACCTAGAGTCATCAGCTTCACAGAGACAGGCAGAGACAGGCAGGGCAGGGAGGGAGACGGTGCTGCTTTCTGAGCTGCCGGGCCAGGCCTGCCCCGCCTGCTCCCAGACGCCCTTTCCCATTTGGCCAAGTCCTGGCTGATGACTTTTATTACATGCAGCCGAATGCCACCCTCAGAGAGCTAAGGGGTACATTGGGGGCCATGGGCGGTCCAGGTGGTCGAGAGGCAAGGGCTGGATGGGGGAGGCTTTGAATGCCGGGGCAGGAGGTGGGTGGAATCTGATCAGCTGTGCCGGGCCACTGAAGGTTTCTGGATGCCGGCATGCAGGACAGGAGGAGAGCTGTAGGACGATGAACAGGGCAGGGAGGGAAGCAAGGAGGGAGGGAGGGAGAACCAGACTTCTTCCTTTCCAGGCTCAGTGTCATTAAGCCATGTCCCGCCCAGTTTCCCTCATCTTCCAACTTGGCCTTACCAGGGGGCCCAAGAGGGAGTAGGTGGAGGGGACATGAAGGAAAGTTGGTGACAAAGACATATCCTGTCAACATGCCTTGGTTGGGAACCCCCTGACTCCAGGGAGCTAGGACTGGGGACCCTGACTGGCGCTGTGGCCACGTGCCTCTGTGGTCTTCATGAATGCTGTGAGCCAAAGAGACAGGTACAGTCAAGTCCTTCGCTCCCGAGTGAAGGTCAAGGGCCTTGAGAAGTCAGCTTGTCCAGCACTGGCAAAGGGTTGGCATCCTTTCATAGCAGCCTGTATGCCTACATCTTCTTAGCCATTGTACTAATCCATTTTTGTTGGGTTAAGTTGGTCTAGTGGGGATGAGGGTGTTGGTTAAAGGGATGGGGTGTTGGCATCTCCCCAGTGAGAGGGGAGCAATGCCCTTCCCGGAGGCAATGCAGGGAAAGGCCAGTGCAGACGGGACCCCTCAGGCTAGGAGCTGGACTAGATATTGGATGAAGGGTCTTTAAAATGGGTACAAGGTTTCTTCTGAGCTCTTCGTGAAGATGCTGAAGGAACTGAAAATGTTCCCTAGATCCTCTCGTGAGAGTTGAGTGTCACGGATGGGAAGTCAGGCAAGCTGAGGCTTGGGGAAGGAGGTGCCAGGCAGAGTTTGGCAGAAGAGGCCATGACCAGATAGAAGTGACCTCCCCCCCGGGAAAGTGCTTAGCGTCAGCTCCGGGGCTCAGGCACCCCCTAGAACAGACGCAGGCCTCCAAATGTCCTTCCAGAAAACCACCGGCCTGCTCCCACCTGCCTTCTGGACATCTGTGGAGCACAGCGCTGGCTCAGGCTCCCCATCCTGGGGGAACCAGGCCCCCTCCAGGTCAGCCCGGCCCACTCCTGCCCCCCCCCCCCACCTGGAGGTACTTGGCATTAGCAAGGGGCCGAGGCCATGGTGGGGACTAGTGGGGTGTAGCTGTGGCTTCCCTGGAGCCCCAGTGGGGTCTCTCACAGCCCAGCCCTTCTCCCTCTTTTCAACGGAGCAGAAAACAAAGGGAGAGCCCCAGGCACCAGCAAAGCATTTCACTGTGTACAATTTGCATTTTCTTTCTCCATCTTGAGTGGCCCTGGCTTTGAGCAACCAAAAAGAAAAACAGCGGCTAGAGTCAGAGAAAGTGATTATCAGCTCAGTTTGGGCAGCAAAGTGGTGGTGGTGGTGGCAGGTGGCAGGGGTGGGGCAGCATTGCTCTGAAATGGGGTGATAGCAGGGAGAGGGAACGAACCCCACAGAGAAAGTTGGGAAGGGTGTTCTGGGCCAAAAGGTTATAGGCGTATGGCAGTGGTTCTAAAGTGGGGGGTGATTATGACCCCCAGAAAGACACGTGGCAGTGTCTGAGACACTAGGCTGTCACAACTGGATGGGGGGTGGGGTGCTGCTGGCGTCCAGTGGGGAGAGGCCAGGGTTGCCGGTAAACATCCCACAAGCACAGAACAGCCCCCCACACAGGCGCATCAGGTCCCAAATGTCAGTAGGGCTGAGGCAGAGAAACCCTGATAGGGGAGAATTCGAGGAAAGAAGAGAAGAGCTGTAAAGGCTGGGCTGGGCATCAGATCTAGCCAGTGTGCCTGCCAGGAGTGGGGCAGAGCTGGGGGCCGCGAAGCAGTAAGAGGAGCAGTGGCTGTCTGTACAAGGCCAGGCTGAGAGGCCGCTGCAGACCCCACAGCACCCCGGGGAACAGCGCGGCAAAGAGGAGGCGCTGGTCAGAGGGCATGTGCCAGGTGGAGGAAGGGGGCAGAGAGCTCCACAGTGGACAAAGAGGGAAGGGGGAACACAGAAAGACCCCAGACAAGAACAAAAGTCATGAGAGAGGTGCTTTTCGGTGCAGAGCTGTGCAGGTTGGTCGGGGTGAGTCAGGCCCAGGTGAGATGAGAGATGGGACCTGGGGGTGGGGTGGGGCAGGAGTCCCCAAAATAGGCCTTCCAGGGAAGCTCCATCCGCCAGGCAGAGCTCCTTGGGCGAGTTTTGGGAAGGGTGAGGGTAGGATGGTGTGTGGTGGGGGCCCCAGAGAAGGCAGGCTTCTTCTCTGGAAGGGAGGAGGGATCCCTCTGACCAGGGACATGCTGAAGGAATCAAGGGCTGGAAAGGATGACGACGGTCACTGATAACGGCGAACACAGCTGCCAGCGAGGCATTTTTAATGCAGTATCTCATTTAATCAGCGTGGCAACTCCACGCAGAATGCCACTAAGCCCGGAGGGGTGATGTTGCAAGCTTCTGGAAACAGCCCTGTGGCCACCGCAGTCCCTTTCCCTGCTGTCAAATCCTCATTGCGCTTTCAATAGTAGCGCTTTCAAATCCAGCTTCTCACGGATGAGCACACTGTCCCATGAAGCGGGCCAAGCGAAGAGCAATCCTCCTATTTTACATCCAAGAAAATAGAGCACACCCAGCTCCTTAGTGGGAAAGCCAGAACCAGAACCCCACCTCTCGACAACTACCAAGGCTCTTTCTAGAACCTTCTAGAACTTGGAGAGGGCAACCCACTTTGTACAACCTGCTGGAGGCATCCCACCACTTCCTGTTCTAGATCTGGGAGAGGTCCCATGGGCTCAGAAAATCCTTTCCAGCATCTCTGTTTCCACAGCAAGGGCTTTCCTCTAGGTCACATGGGCATCCCTTCTCCCCTCCTGCCCGTTCCCTCTGAGGCCTTACTTATTGTGGTAAAATCTATCTTCATTTACTAAAAGATTCATGAGGTGGTGGCAGGGAAAGCTTAACAAAGCTTCAACTCCTCAGTCCTGGTTGGCCCAGTCCAGGGGCTGTCCTGATGTTTGGGCTGCAGGGACAAAGATGGGGGTGGGCACTAGGCCTCTTGGCACAGCCACTGTCCAGCAGAGGAACGGAAAGGTCCCCCTACAAGGGCAGCCCCTCCCAGACCAGGGGCACAGGGCTCACTTGTGAACACAGCTCTTGGCCGGGCTGTGCAGGGACTGCAGGGGCACTCACCACCCTCCTCTCACCAGGACTTGTGAGGTGGGCATAAGCCTGCTCCCTGGGCACCCTCAGATCCCTCCATAATGGGCAGTGAGCAGCGAGCCCATGGCCCAGGGCAGTGGGCACAGGGTTATGAGTCAGGAGACCTATGTTCTAACCGATTCAGTGCAGTGATCCTGGCTCCCTGGCTTTCCCTCTCCTCTCCTCCACTTTGGTTTTGTTGTGCAACATAGGAGTTTGTGCCAGATGACTCTGCAGACCTCACCCAGTTAGAGCACTCTGTGATTCCGCCATTCCCTCTCTTAAAACCCTGTGGTGGACAATGCTACTGTTGATGGAAACTCCTGTCTATAATTCTGTGGAGCTTTTCATGATAAGACTACTGCCCACTTCTCCAGCCATGTCTCCTGCCAGCCCCTGCCTGTCACCTTACTCCACCTGCCTGCTACAAGCTCCTCCTGGCTCTCTCTCCCTTTCCACTGGGCCTTTGCACATGCGGTTCTCCTGCCTCTGCTGGTCCAGGTCTCTGTTCCCTACCCCCACCCACCTCCTCCATTGAAGTCTCGTCTGCAGGTTATAGTTCAGCTTTCACTTTTACCACAAACCCTTCCAGGACCATCGGGTTAGGTTGGACACCGTGGTATGTGCCCCCAGAGCACCTGGCTTACTGCCTACGTACACCCTGCAATTTCCCATTATGGGTGGACTGCCCTGTAGGGAATGAGGCCATGTCTATTCTGACCTTGGCTGCATCCCCAGTGCCTTGCGTGGTGTCACGTGGCAGATATGGAATGAATAAATGATTGCATACAAGGATTCTGGGGGCATAGAAGCCAGGAAGCACATGTTGCAGGGAAGGGGCGGGGGGGGGAGGGTAGGAGCAAGCCTGGAGAGAGGGTGAGGAGGCAGCTAGCATGGCCTCATAGCCTCTGCTAGAGGCACAGATCTGAGGGAGAACAGGGTGTCACAGTCCGCTGAGGCTGAGAGCCCTTCCACCAGTAGCTCTGGCTCTGAGGGGCAGGCTGTCTGAGGCTCCGGGTCTGACTCAGCACCAAAGACCACTACCAGGGGCATGGAAGTGGCCCTCTAAGATGCTGTCCTGCCATGCAGGGCCTGAGGAACCCGAGCTTCCATCAGTAACACATCACGGCTCCCAAGGCGGCCCCCTGCAGCCCACATATGCTCAGCACCCAGGACAGCTCCCTGAGTCCATCACAGCCTCTTACCCTTTAAGTCAGGACTCTGGGGTTCCTCACCAAGGTGTGTGGACCAACCCCCATGAAAATGCCACTTCTTCTGTGTGCCTCCCAGATCCCCTCGGAAGCATTGCTTCCTCTGAGCTCCCATGGCGTGTGGTCTGTGTTGAACACCATTCTCTGAGTTCCAACAAAATGTTGAGATGAGGGTCTGCGTGACTGGGAGGCTAATCCTCCGAGGGCCAAGGTCAAGGAAGTATGAGTGAATGGGAATCTGGCAGACCTGGGCTTGAATGTTAGCTCCTAGCCAGTAGCTAACAGAGACTAGACCCTTGGGGAAGGAGGGAGGGAAGGAAGGAAGGAAGGAAGGAAAGGAAGGACGGACATCACTTCATTGTTCTGGACTCCGTTTCCTTCTTCCTAAAATGGGGATTGTCATATCCATATCATGGGCATGTTAAGGCCGGCAGAAACCACATGGAGGGGTCTGACCCAGAAAACAAAACTTCCTTTTCTTGCTACTCACCAACACAGCCCACCCGTGCCTCTCCACCTAGCCCACGGCTTACTGAAATGAGGTAAATATCCAGGGCAGTTACCAACTGGAAACCCGTTTCCAGGAGGTGTGTCACCACCCCAAAGCCAGCCCTGGAGCGGAGGCTGCTTGCCGCCAACTTGGGGGCAGTTTGCCACTTTATTTTAGCGCGCTTATCTCCTGCCCAGAGGAGGAACATCTAGAGTTTCAGGATAAGGGGAAGAGAGAAGAAACCAAACTCAAAGAACAAAGCAGCACCATAGAGGATGGACGGCACAGCACCCCCTCAGCCTGCCCCTACCCCGTGCTGGGGCAGAGCCCCTGGCCTTCCAGTTTCCCAGCTCTAGAGGCTCTAGAAGCTTGTTAAATACTGAACCCCCTGAGCTGAGGCAGAAACTGGAAGGACTGGGAAGGAGGAAGGAGCCAGATGCATTTTAAAAACCAGTAGGAGCGTCTGGGTGGCTCAGTTGGTGAAACGGTTAAGTGTCTGATTCTTGGTTTCAGCTCAGGTCATAACCTCATTTTGCAGCCGTGAGCTCAAGCCCCACATGAGGATCTGCACTCAGTGTGGAGTCTGTTTCAGATTCTCTCTCTCTCCCTCCTTCTCTCTCCCCGCCCTGCTGGCACACTCTCCCTAAAATAAATGAGTTTTTAAAAAAACTTAAAAAAAACCCACAACGAATAAAATCTCCTCCTTTTGTGAGCTCTCTACTTCCAAACTTGCCTTTGTGAACAGCCCTGTGCCAGAGGGAAGTCAGGTCCTGTCCTGAGGTTCCCAATCTCCTCCTCCATCACACAGGCCCTCCATAGGCCCTCCTCTGCCTTAGAGTTTCCCCTCACACATGCTGACTCTGTGATAGGTTGTGAGGAACCTGGGGACTAGGACATTGACTCCCTTGTGTCGGAAAAGAGTAAAAGCAGGACGTGCTATCAGGGCTAGGACCATGAGGAAGGTTATTACAGCAGACTCCAAAGGGGAGGTAATTTTTTAAATGACAGGTGCAGGGAAAGGGGCAGAGTTGGTGTGGTTTCCCTTCGGGATGAACCAAGTGACCATGGGGACCATTCTGAGGGCAGAGAGGGCTCTGAGTGCCATTGGGCATCGGTGCCAGGGGCCAGCCTGGCTAGGAGCCCAGAGGCTGAGCCAGGGGGGCTGGTGTGGGTGGAACATTGCCAACAAGCCAAGGATGGGTCTGCAGGCTCGAGGCTTATCAGGATCCTCCCAACATCAAAAGGAGATGCCTAGGAGCTTCCAGGGGCCCTGCGGGGGAGCAGCAAGGGGGAGGGGTTACCTGCCTCAGTAGGCTTCCGAAGTTGGCCAAACAGGTCTGTTTTGGGAAAAGGTGTCTATTAACCATCATGTCTGCAAGATGGAAAAGAATAGTCTGGTCTTAAAGCTTCAGAGGCCTGACTCACACTCCTGCTTCCTAGAAACATACCTGGGGAAGGTGACTTCCCCCTGTCCCCATCACGTTGGACTTACAAGGAAATGGTATCAGCCCCTAGCCTTCCCCAAGAGAGCCCAAATGTAAACGGACCTTTGCCAAGAGAACCCACGTGGAAGCCTAGAAATATCTCTACTTTGTTCAGAAATACTTTGTTCTTTGAGTACTCTGGGACGGCCATTACTTGGTATAATTATTTTGTCTCCCTGAGAACATATGTCTCTTGAGGCCAGTAAGATGCTTCTCTGATCCAGATTCCGTCTCAGTCACGGGGCCCGGCAGGCGTGGCAGTATTTCCACTACAGCGGCGCTGACTCCCAATCTGGGCACGTTCTTGCCTCAGGCCTTTGCCACGGCTGTTCCCCTACCCGGGAGGCTCTTCCCCAAGAGGTATTCACCCCCTTCTCACCTCCTTCAAGTCCTTGCTCAAATCCCACCTTCTCGGTGAGGCTACCCTATGACTACTCTGTTGTGTGTCCTCCCTCCACCCCACCCGCCTTTCCCTAATCTGCCTTCTCTTAGCTCAGGCACCCAGGACTACATACACAGCATCTATTTGTTTCTTATGTTGGTCGTCTCCTCCTACTCAAATGTATGCCCCATGAGGGTAGAGATCTCTATTATAGTCACTGATCTATCCCAAGATCTTGGATCAGTATCTATCATATCGAAGGGGCTCAGTATGTATGAAATGAAATTGCTCCCTCATGCCCACATCCCCGGTGGTTAGGCCCACTGTTTCACCTTCCTCGTGGCCCTCAGGCCTTCTTACCTCGCCCTCTACACTGGCTGGCTGTGAGCTGCTCCTATCTCTGGGCCGAAGGGCCCATCCCCACTAGGGATGACAGATGCACAACCAGGCACACTGACTCAGAGCTGGGCAGCTGGAAGATTGAGTTGGAGCGTGGCCAAGCGGGGACAGTGCAGACCCTGTCCCCTGGGTGTCCCAAAGCGGTGGGAAAGCAGGTGCATTCTGTGAGAGGGGCAAGCATCTCTTGGAGAACGGTCTCATCACCCTCATGGTCACCGTTATGAAAGAGTCAAGGTCTGAGGACGGAGGACCTGACCTGGCTCTTGGAGCTTATGCTAATGACAACATTTTTGAGTCCTTACTGTAGGCCAGGCTCTTCGAGGACATGGCCTCATTTCATCCTCCCCCAGATCCTCCTGGGTACTTGTGAGCATCACCATCATCTCTGTTTTACAGATGAGGGACTCCAGGCCTCTAGAGTCACTGTGCGAATGTCGACAGCCGGGGAAGCAAAGGAGTCTGAAGTCAGGTTCCCCTCCATCCCCGCTCACACAGTGCAGAGACAGAACAGGGGCCTGGGTCCCTCCGTCCCCATCCTACACCCCTTCTATTACACCAAGCTACCACCCTTAGTTTATCCTGTCCTAATTTTGCTAAGGGGAAGGTTAGGATGGCTTCACAGAGGTGGTAACATTTGAACTGGGTCTTTGTGGTCCAGACAATGCTTTTGGCCAAGTTCTCCTTTCCTGGGGGCTAAAAGTAAAACTACATTTCCCAGCTTTCCCTGTAGCCAGGGGGCATGTCTGACTGACCAATGGGATGTGGGCAGAAATGATGCACCCAGTCCGGACTGGGCTCCTAAGACCTCCTGTGTGTGCCTTTGCACTCCCTCCCTTTTCTCTGCTTGCTGGCCACATACATGGAACCCCATGGAGGGCTCCGAGACCCCATGAGAAGGAGAGCTCTGCTGGCATCTGACTCGAGGGATGTCGCTTGAGAAAGAAACTTGTAAGGTGCTAACTCATTGAGATTTGGGAGCTGTTTATTACAGCAGATTTATTACTGCTAATACAGCCTCGGAGGGTGAGGGCATGTTTGCAAGGCATGGAAAGCAGGGAAGGACTTTCTTTTTTTTTTTTTTTTTTTGGCATTTTTAAAAAATTTCTTTTCAGCGTAACAGAATTCATAGTTTTTGCACCACACCCAGTGCTCCATGCAATGCGTGCCCTCCACAATACCCATCACCAGGCTCCCCCAACCTCCCACCCCCCGCCCCTTCAAAACCCTCAGGTTATTTTTCAGAGTCCAT
>PISX010004439.1:0-121310 GCA_004024625.1 Mellivora capensis
TGTGTAAACCTGGCGATTCACAGACATGTACCCCTGGGGATAAAAATTTGTTTATAAAAAATAAAAATTTAAAAAAAAAAAGAAAAGTCATAATTATTTGACTCATAAATATTTTATTTCTGACAGAATTCCTGGCAGCCACTTTCCCAGATCAAATTGAATGTAACTGCCTAGAGAAATGAATATATGCACCAAGAAACCTATTTCTGTTTAGCAGTTGTACAAAAACTAGCAGGCAGTGTCAGTGAAAAAAATACCTAAGACAATCATGTTACTTATTTTACTGCAGCACTTAAGTTCCATATGAAGATAATCTCTATCACCCTGGTTGAATTTTATTTAATATCACCTCTCTTAAACTTTCATTATGATTTTTTTTTCATTCATTATGGTTATCTTACTTATTCATTTGAATTTCTGTATTAGAAAAATCATGAACCATTATATCATATAATTTGAAAAGACAGAAATGACATAAAACGAAGTCCAGAGAATCAAATATTTAGTCCTGGTATTGGAAGCATTTAGTTACAAAATCTAATTAATGGCCTGTCATGTGAAAACACTAAGAAAAGATAATTCTAGTAAATAAGCATATCTTATTTGTTGAATATTTACTTATTTGGAGTTACCTAAAACTAAAGCATGCATTTCTTATCAAACACAACTATTACTAAAGCAAAGTTTCCTTTGCTCATTGAACTACAAATTACTTTTTTAGGACTATTATTGGGCTTAAACCGGATCTGCCCTATTGTTTAGCGATGCAAATTATGGGCTTCAATAGTACTTTCTGAAGGTGGCTGTCAGTGCAACCAGGCATTCATGCTCTAAGAATAAAAAAGTACTATTTCAAATATAAAATCTGTTAACTGTACCCATATTAATATAATTTCATAAACAATTTTAAGCTAAAAAGAATACATGTTCAAATTGAGTGGACACGTATAAATTTGAAACCCTTAATTATATTTCACTGGAATAATTTTTCTAAAATAATATGCTGTATAGTCCTAGGACAGATCACAAATAAATCAAACATGGTTTTGAATTTCATTGTTTTATTAATGACTAACTTGCCAACCATATTTTAATATAAGTGGGCTCTGATTCATAAGCCCATTTTCCAAGTATTGGTTTAACACTGCATGTAGTTTTCATACCATTTTAGATGTTCCTTATATGAAAATAAAGTTTTACTAAAATATTTGTATTTTATAATCTATCTGGAAATAGGCTTTAAGATAGTTTGGAAACTAATTCCACTGTGTATGCAACAACTTGTATCTTTTCTTCTTTAAATGCTATGTTCTTGTGATGTAATCATGTAATATTTAAAATTTCAAACCTAATACAGATTGATTTTATACTTCTTAATGTGTGGTTTTTAAACAACTATTACTCTTAGGTGAAAATAAGATCCTTTGTTTAAAAAAACAACTATGCAGTTCTTAGGATGTCCAGAAGATGTCTTTGTTGCCCTTTAGTTTTGACAACTGCTTTCCTCACAGTGCCCTGATGAGTGTCTGCTCTTCTCTATTAGTAACTTGGTATCATCGACTTTTTTTCTTAGGTGATTTTGTGTAAATTAAACACTGAATATCTGTTGCTTTTGTAATGACAGTTGTCTTTTAAAATAATAAACTGGGGATGCCTGGGTGGCTCAGTTGGTTAAGCAGCTGCCTTCAGCTCAGGTCAGGATCCCAGCGTCCTGGGATCGAGTCCCACATCGGGCTCCTTGCTCGGCAGGGAGCCTGCTTCTCCCTCTGCCTCTGCCTGTGCTCGCTCTCTCTCTCCCTCTCTCTCTGGCAAATAATTTTTTTTTTTTAAGTAAATTTATAATACATTTTTTTTTTTTAATTTTTAAAGAGGGGAAAGGAGAGGAGGGGCAGAGAGAGAATCTGAAGCAGGCTTCATGCTTGGCTTGGAACCCCATGCGGAGACTCAATCTCACAGTCCGGAGATCATGACCTGAACCAAAATCAAGGGTTGAACGCTTAACTGACTAAGCCACCCAGGTGCCCCAGTAATACGTAATTTGATAGTAACACTAAAAATAATATAAATTTTTACCTAGACATTGCTAGGTACTATACAGAAAATAGACATAGATCCAACCTTTAGAACATTTTAATATAAATACGTGATAAATAATTTCATATAAAGCAATGAGGGGGATGATTACTAACATAATTGACACAGTTCTCATTTTTTTTCTGCCATGAGAGCAAATGTCAATGACATGATAGACAACACACTCCATTCCCCTAAGAATGCCTAGATGGGTTAAGCCATTGGTTATGTGCAGTTCATAAACCAATAGCTATAACTTCATTTCTTTCCTGTTCAACAAAACAACTATTACTCTTAGGTGAAAATGAGATCCTTTGTTTAAAAGGATTGAATTGAACATGTAATTGGACATGAGGGATGTTTTTATAGGAGTGACTTTAGATCTGCCCTAAATTATTCAAGTAAATGATTCACAAACAGAGGAATTTCATAGTTACAAATTATTTGTAACATATTTCATCACAGATTATGACAAAACAGGAAGTAGTACTTTAAATTTACAAACCACTAGCGCATATTTTACATGGTTTATCTTAATAATCCACTCTATGAAGTAGATATGGCATATACTATCTCCATTTATAGATAAAGAAACTTGCTTAAGGAAAAGATATACCAAATCCTGGGGTTTTTTTCAACTCCGAATTCATTACTTTTTCAATTTCTCAAGTGAATTGACATTTGACTATTACTAATGTGCTGTGTAATCAGCTCTTGTAGAGCCCTAATATATGTAAAAACTGTAAACTATTTATTCATTCTCTTCCAGTGTATTTAGCTTAGGGAAAATGCATAATTTCTACAGTAAAATTAGTTCTTTGCTCCTAGCAAATGTCTTGATAGATTTATTTTATATGCAGTCATATGCATGAATATATGACTTGTTTTAAATTAAAAACAATACCACAAACAACCTGGAAAGCTAAAAATTAGGACACTTTATAGATTAGGAGCCCAGAATGCTGAACTGAATATAGATGATATCAAAGTGATCATCCGATATCTATATATGAATGAGTAGAATAATTACTCAATAATAATTTTATTATTTACTTCTGTTTTTATAGTTCTATACTTTTCTGATTAATAGCACAAAATTAACTATGGTTGTGAACATATTTTTGCCTAGAATAATTAGTGTGTACTGTGTGTATATGTTTGCAGGCACCCATGGCCAGTTTTAAAATAATCCTTATATTTAAGTAAAATGCCATTTCACTATTTATTCATATCTTTCATACATTATGAGAAGTGTTTGTTTTAAAACATTATCTTATTGTTAGACATGCTTTAGACTCTTAGCTTCAATTAAATGTTACTTACATAAAAAGAAGTAAATTATTTATAGTTCTGTAAGAGTAGAAATAAGCACTTATGGCCAAGTTCTGTTGGTTGTTCAATGAATCTGATCAAATCGATCCTTTTTATGAGATAGAAACTGGCTGGTTTTTTAGATTCCCCTGCTATAATATGATTTTCTGGGTGACCTCCAAGTGCCTGCCTGCTTTTCTTATTCATCTCTCTACACTGTCTTCATTACTGAAATAAAAATTTTTAAGATTTTTATTATTTTTTTAAGTAATCTCTACACCCAATGTGGGGCTCGAACTTACAACCCCAAGGTCAAGAATCGCATGCTCTACCAACAAAGCCAACCAGGTGCCCCTATTGAATTATTTTTAAAGAAAAACCCATACAAATTACAATTTTAGTTCACATTTGCCTTTAAGAACTAGTAATTTAGCAGGAACATCATTATTTTTTTAGTAATATTTTACTTCTAGAAGTTTTTATTTTTATATCCATTTATGTTTTTATATTCACAAAAATATGAATTATAATATTCTTTATTACTCTTTGTTTTTAATTGATGAATAAAAATGTTTTTAAGCTGTGTGCTTGGATGGCTCAGTTGGTTAAGCATCTGACTCTTGGTTTTGGCTCAGGTCATGATCTCAGAGTTGTGAGATCAAGCCTGCGTCAGCCTCTGTGCTGGGCGTGGAGCCTGCTTAACATTCTCCCTCTTCTCCCTCTGGTCCCCCTTCTCCCTCTCTCTTTAAAAAAAAGAAGTTTTGCAAATTACTGAAAAGACATTTCTTAAACCAAATTTGTTCATTTTTTTTTAATCTTAAAATTTTGTCTTGGTGAGGATTTTTCCTTACAACTAAGATAAAATGAATGATTTTATAGCCAAAACACAAAATGCTGTAACCTGAAAATAGAATATTCAAAGGAACTCAGAAGGGAAGTAGCTTTGGAAGTGGTAATTATCTGAAATCAAATTATTGATCATTTATGTTTTATTTATTAGGCCTTTTCTTAACTGTATGGCCTCTTAAGGATATCAAAAGCCAATTCATCAATATCATCATTTTCCATATAAAACACATGTGATTCTGAAATGCTAAGTTTAAATTTTAAATTAGAATAGATTTCTTATATTGTATCATTAAAAATAAAAGTATGTCCATAGGCTCTGAATAAAATTCGAATTAACTTACAAATGTTTAAATATATGTCACACCAGAAGAGTTACATTAGTTAAACATTACAAAGATGGGAAAAATGGTTACTTACTATTTTTGTAAACTCTTTTTGGTTACATTTATTTTTAAATAAAAATACCTGTATTTTAAATAGAAAAAAATAAGATCAAGTGGTTTTAAAGCTGTAGATTTTATCATGGACCTGCATGTTTTACATCTTATTACTGCAAAACATTTTTTTCTAGAAAATGTTTTAGATAATTTTAGCCGTTTGGCTTTACTATTTGTTTCATCTTTACTTATAATGCCTCCTCTCCCACCTCTCTCCTCCCCAAAATGTTTTGCAAGTATGTTTCTCAAAGAACAACCAAAAGAGGCTAATCTGTAAAAAATATCAATAACATCTTTAAGTTTCCAATTATTTCTTATTTCTTACCATCAGTTTGGCTGAGAATGGGTATTTACAAACACTGGTAGCCTACTTTCTTATGTTCTTTCACTTTTTTATGAAGTGCTTTAAAAGAGTTCAATCAACCTTAATGGTGCATTTTTAGTTAAGGAAATAGAATAGGGAGAAGTCAATTTGAGCTCCCAGATGAACAAGTGTCTTGAGAAAGAATAGGCATAAATGGGTTTAGAAAGCAGAGAGAGTAGGAAGTAAAATGCAGTGAGCAGAGCACTCAGAGAAGCCAGATACAATGGAAAGAGTAAAATACTGCAGAGCTTTTTAAGCTACATACAATTGGAACAATGGACTTGATCCAGCCATCTATGTTAAACTGTTAAAAGGTGAAAAGGAAGCTGGAATTCTATAAAGAGTGTTGAGGAACAGTAGAATGAAGAGCTTTCAGTTTAAAGAGAATGAATGCAATCATTCAATAGGATGGAAATGAAGTCAAAATTGGCATATTTCCCTGGTTAATTGACCTTGTGAAGGACTCTGTTCAGTTTTAGGTATGAAGCCATTATTAGCAACAAAATAGTCTTTAAATTGCCACCTTTGGAGTTTTTAAACAAGAACGTCTGTGAATTTCATATGCATTATATGCATTACATGCATACCAAATACACATAAACATGCAAGTAAAAATATAACACATAGGTCTCATATAATTGTAAGAGTTTAATGTTATAGTCTACAGAAATCAGTACACTATATATGTCAAACTTCCCATTCTTCAAGAACAAAAAAGGTTAATTTAGAGTCAGTGGCAAAGATGCAAGTGTACAAAACCTTAAAAAAGAAAACTAATCTAAAATAACACATATAACTCATAGAATAGAATACTGTGGCATGACTGAATGGCTTAATTTTTTTTTAATTAGCTGGCAGTCAATCAGAAGAGTTTTTTTCACATTTGGAGGAAAACTTTTATTGAATGCAATGATACACTTCCCTGGGGGGGAAAAATGATACACTTCCCTGCTTTAGTAACTAGAATAAATAAAATTTTATTTTCCATGATTTATAGTGCCTCAAGGTTATAGTTGTGCATGATTTACAATTTTATAGAAATGTACCTGAAGAAAGTATATAGAATGTGTCCTGTAATGTTTTGAATGAAGGTGTATCTATGGGAACACATCTAAAACGTTTATAAATAGAAGGTGAGTAAGACTAAAGTCCAAACTTTAGTCTTAATGTTAACAGGTTGGGCTATTAACTTTCAAAAAGAATGAGAATGTTAGCCATTTAAGCATCATCCTTTTTCCTGTTATTAAATGCTTTAAATACTTATTCTCTTTAGATTTAGTATTAATTGACAAATATTGACATTATCAAGGATTTAAACAAGAGCTACAACAGACTTCAGCAACGGTGAAGATTTCCTAGTATCACAGAACTGTTTCAATATAATGCTAATTCCAGGGTTTGTTTGTTTGTTTTCAGTGCATTCTAAGAAAATAAGAGGAGAAATATGTATTTACAACATGAATATTTCAGTTAACTTCAACATTTAGAAAAGAAATAATCAAAAACAGTTATTAGGAATAATAAAGGCCAAACTTAATTTTTAAAGTTCCCCCATGAGAATGGGGGAAACTGAAAAAATTAGTTTTTGCTGGAAAACACTTTTCTAACTCAAAAAGTAGTTGTTTCTAATATTAGATCCTGCATACTTTTTGATTACTTTCAATTATATTCAAGAGATCAAAAAAGAATACTATTATGAGCCTAGATGAGGAAAATCAAGTGAAAACAAAGCAGAATATTGGTATCTAAAGTAATTTTATTCATATTTGGTTATAAATAAGTTTACCTCCCTTACTGGATCTTAAACATTTAAGTTATTTTATGTTGAGATCAGTTATTAATATATATACTGTTTTGTTTCCCACTGAATTTTATAATTTTATTTATTATATTTATCATGAGTCTTTCCATGATATTTGGAGGGAAAAGAACAAAAACGATTAGCTGATGGTATAAGATTATAAAAATATATTAAAAATTTATGGACTTGTAAGTTTTTAAAAAATTGATACTATTCCTTTGATATATATATCACTTTTTCGTCTGTATGTGTGATCAAGCTTACCACAGCTAACTGGCCTATATATTATTATTTTTTAAAGATTTTAATTTATTTATCTGAGAAAGGAAGAGAGAGCATGTGCACACAAGTAGGGGAGTGGGTAGAGGCAGAGGGAGAAGGAGAAGCAGACTCCACTGAGCAGGAAGCTCAATATGGGACTTGATCCCTGGACCCCAAGATCATGTCTAGTGCCAAAGGCAGATGCTTAACCAACTGAGCCACCCAGGCACCCCTAAATGGTATATATATTAAAGAGGTAAGCACATGAATAATGTTTTGGCAGAGAATAGAGGATACACAAATAACAAAAAGAATGACATAAATCAAAGAGCTGTCCTCCCACATAGAAGATTGCTTCTATTTCATGACATTACACCTTAATGTTCTTTTACACTTATAAAAGAAGTATACCTCACCATCTGGGAGACCAAAAACTCAATTATATACCATTATGAAATCTTCAATATCAGTATAACAAAGAAAGCAGTATCAGAGCCAACCCCACGAGCTATGAAATTATTTCCCCTAGGAATTATAAATGTAGAAGACTTCAGGGACCTGCCACATAACCTAAATGAAAGAGACCAGATAAAAGAAAAATAAACAGCCAGAAATATAACCAACTGCACTTTTACTGAAATAAAATGTGTTAGTTTCCATTTGCCCTTCCAGATCTACTCTACACCTTTTTCCTGCTTTGTGACTCTAGAGAATGATTCATGGACAATGTCAACCAGGGCTCTTTGTCTATCTGGCAGTTGGGTTTAGCCAATGGAAGACACTGGCAGTCTATCAAAGAGAGGGAGAAGAATAAAATTTAGGCTTTAGTAGTAACTGTATTCCTTTATAAGGGCTCCAGCTCCTCTTAGGCTCTCCTAAAACTCTCTGGATTCTAGCAAACTCCCTCCTTTTACACTTCAGGCCTAAGATTGTTGCAAATTTGTAATGCTTCCCCAATGCCAAGCTTCTATAATTCATTACTCATCTGGTTTGGAACTGACACCCAACACCTTTTTCTTCTACAGCAAGATGTTAATGTGAGGTTGGAGTTGTGATTGCAGCATGAAATACAGACTTCAATTCTGGGAGCCATATTTTTTATTTATTTATTTTTTTTTTAAGATTTTATTTGTTTATGTAACAGACAGAAATTACAAGTAGGCAGAGAGGCAGGTGGGGGTGGGGAGGGGAAGTAGGCTCCCTGCTGAGCAGAGAGCCCGATTCGGGGCTTGATCCCAGGACCCTGAGATCATGACCTGGGCCGAAGGCAGAGGCTTAACCCACTGAGCCACCCAGGCGCCCCTGAGAGCCATATTTTTAAATTAGTCTCATAGCCAGAAAAAAGTGTTCACAAATACAAAAACTTTAATTATGGATAAAATCCTTCACAATAGTTTTTACATATGAGTCTTGCAATGTCTATAGAACTCTGGTATTCCAGTGTCACTTTATTTAATTTTCAATTCATTAATTCCACTTATAACTATTCATTCTCTTGATGGACATCTGGGTTCTTTCCATAGTTTAGCTATTGTGGACAGATGAATGGATAAAGAAAATGTGATATATATATATATATATATATATATATATATATATATATATAAAATCTCCAATGGAATATTAGTCAGCCATCAAAAAATGACGTCTTGCCATTTGCAACAAGGTGGATGGAACTAGAGGGTATTACGCTAGGTGAAATAAGTCAATCAGAGAAAGACAATTATCATATGATCTTACTCATATGTGGAATTTAAGAAACATAACAGAGGATCATAGGGGAAGAGATGAAAAAATAAAACAACAAAATCAGAGAGGGAGACAAACCATAAGAGACTCTCTTTTTTTTTAAAGATTTTATTTATTTATTTGACAGACAGAGATCACAAGTAGGCAGAGAGGCAGGCAGAGACAGAGGAGGAAGCAGGCTCCCTGCTGAGAAGAGAGCCCAATGTGGGGCCTCGATCCCAGGACCCTGGGATCATGACCTGAGCCGAAGCCAGAGGCTTTAACCCACTGAGCCACCCAGGTGCCCCAAGAGACTCTTAATCATACGAAACAAACTGAGGGTTGCTAGAGGGATGGCAGGTGGGGGTATGGGGTAACTGGGTGATGGACATTAAGGAGGGCACGGGATATAATGAGCACTGGGTGTTATATAAGACTGAAAAATCACTGAACCCTACCTCTGAAACTAATGTATTCCATGTTCATTGAATTTAAATAAGAAATCAATTAAAAAATAACTATTCATTCTTCTTATGGTATTAAACTAACTGCACAATTAGTTCATAAAGTGTGAAATCATGTAAACATTGAAATCAAGTTTTTAACTCCATATATTTATAAGCATCATACAGGTGATCGCTTGCTTTTCTGGAAAGTAACTTCAGCCTAGGTAAGGGGGCCAGACTACTCTTTGTCAAACTTGCAAAGATAAAATTTCTCTAGGATTGAGTAAAGTAAACCACATGTCTGGTAACTACTAGTGAATGTCTTTCCAGAGGAATTTTCAGAGCATTTAGATGTAATACCAGCCCAGAAGGTTGTCCTTAAACCAATCTTCATTTGTGATCTGAGAGATCTGTGATCACAGATCATTGTGATCTGTGAGAATTTTGTGGATGATTTGGACAATTCAGTTTTCCTGATTGAAAAAACTCTTCAAATCCATGCTTGACTAAGCACCAAACCTAGTGTACAGCCCAGCAATCTACAGTATCATGCATACAGTTCACTAAGCTCCCAGTGCGACTCCACCTCCAACTCTACTGTGGATTTTTTCCTCCTTGATTGTAGGTAATTTACTATTTTGGACTGAAAGCCTAAAGAATTATTTTTTTCATTATTAAATCTTATTAACTATAGCCCTACTCCATGCTTCAGAATTTTTCCGTTTCCTTTATTGTCAGCTAGTATTTAAAGTTTATGGTTAGGTCCTTCTCTGTGGTTGTTGATGGAGATTTTTTTTATTGTTTCTGTTGTTGTAGTTGTTATTTTGTTAGAAATTGGGGACAGTGATTCATTCACCTATTTTAATCTAGAAGTTCTTACATGAAGATTTTCATGTCTTTCCTAAACACTCAAAAGTAATTCGTGTATGAGTTTAGTGTGTAAAATGCTGAGTAAAGCTACATTAATCTAAAGAGAACCTAGTGTATTAAAGATTGGTTTTTATCAATATTGGTAGAAATAAAATGAGTTTGATTAGTAAATCCAAGAAGTGTATACATAGAAACTCTGAGAAAAGTTAAATAAAATGGGAAACACCCAACAGAAGCAAAGAATGTTTTGCATTTTTTCAACCCAAGGAGTCAGAAAGCTGATACCACCTACTATGGATTAAGGTTTTGGTAAAGCCTCATGACTACTTTTGGTTGTCCTGGCAATGGGAGCCCTACCATATGAAAGTGTTATTATAATGAAAACAAAATCAACCAAACTCATGCACATGAATACATGAGAATTCTAGGCAAAATAATTTATGGTCTGGCTAGCTCTATCTTGGGAAAATGTCTGGGGATGTTAAGTTTGAGAGCGTCTGTGCTCTATATAATCAGATAATGTAATCAAGTGTGATGTATCCATAGTAACTTAACCTTTGTACTTACGGCAGTCACAACCTGGAAGGTTTTTTGCATTGAGAAAATGAAGGAGCTTATTATCTTCCTGTCATGTATGAGATGGCTGGGGATTTAGGGAGTTCTAGCTCTTTGTTGTTTACATAGCTTTCCCCATCCTTTGCTGTGGACCCAGGTTTATTCTGCACAAAGAGAAAAGTGGGATTAAAACTAAGAGTCAGGGGCGCCTGGGTGGCTCAGTGGGTTGAGCCTTTGCCTTCGGCTCGGATGATCTCAGGGTCCTGGGATCGAACCCTGCATGGGGCTCTCTGCTCTGAGATGAGCCTGCTCCCCACTCCCTGCCCTGCCATCTGCCTGCCTCTCCGCCTACTTGTGATCTATCTCTCTCTCTGTCAAGATAAATAAATCTTAAAAAAAAAAAAAACCAACAAAACTAAGAGTCAAAACAGAAGTTCCTTACTCCCATTAAGAATCATACTGACCCCACAAATAAATAGAGATAACTGGATTGTACATCTGTGCTCTTCTCTGCAGAAGTAAATAATTTAACATTTACACACAGTTTTCCCTGTAACTTTCACTAACATCTCTGCCATTTCTTTAACGTACTGATGAAAAGAATTTCTAATCAGGTTCACATTCACAAATCTTTGTTACTAATCAGGGTACAGATTTTTCTCCTGCACTCAATAGACTGTGTAGCAAAAGAAGAAATCTATTCAGTCTTTATCCCTGGTTTCTGACACAAAGCTCCTAAAACCCTTGGAATTTTCTGAGGGATGAGTATCTTTTGTCATTCATAAGGAACCCTCTAAAGAACACCTGAGTTTATGCTAATGAGGTGACAAAGGGTGGGGCTGTGGATAGCATCGGTATGGATCTGGTCACCAGAAAGACCCACTAATTAGAGGGTTAGAACTTTCAGCCCCACTCATGACCTCTGGGAAGGGAAAGTGGAGTAGAAGCTAGAGATTAAAGATTTGTAACAACTCTTCATAATGAGCTTCCAGGTTGTTACATACAGTCCACATGGCAGGGTGGTTGGCACACCCCAGATTCATAGGGACAGAAGCTCCAGCACTAGGGACCTTGTGCTGGACCTTGCTCTATGTACCTCTTTTGGACCCTGCTCTATGTACCTCTTCTTCGTCTCTATCCTTTATATCTTTCATAATAAACTGGTAAACATAAGTAAATGTTTCTCTGAGTTCTGTGAGTGACCCTAGCAAATTAATTTAATCTGAGGAGAGGGTTATGGGAACCTCCAATTTATAGCCAATCAGAGGCACAGGTAACAACCTGAACTTGAGGCTGGTGTCTGAAATAGGGCCAGTCTTATGAGACAGAACTCTCAGCATGTGAGATCTGATGCTCTCTCCAGATAGATGATGTCAGAATTAAGTTAAATTTGTATACACTCAGTCAAATCTTCTAAGAACTGGAGAATTGCTTGGGAGTGTGGGGGAAAAACACACTGGAACATGTAAAGAATACTGATAATTGTGGGAAAATACCACAGGTAATCATCTATGAATACTAAAATTAATAGATGGCAGTATAACCAGGATATTAGAATGGCTTCTAAGAATTTTCCCACAACATATTTTAACTGCAAATAGAAAAATAGTAACAGGGGAAAAACCTGGTAAACACCACTTTAAGTGATCAAAGTTAACATTACCAATAATAAGATATAGTAATACACTGATATGATGTACTGATAGTTCTGTGGTATTCTTGCCAAAAATACATAAAGTGATCATGAGAAAATATCAGAAAAACTCAAACTAAGGGGCATTCTACATGTAATTGACCAATAACTCATCAAAAGGGTCAAGGGCATTAAATAATGAAAACTGAGGAACTGGGGCACCTGAGTGGCTCAGTGGGTTGAGCCTCTGCCTTTGCCTCGGGTCATGATCTCGGGGTCCTGGGATGGAGCCACGTATCAGGCTCTCTGCTTAGCAGGGAGCCTGCTTCCTCCTCTCTCTCTCTGCCTGCCTCTCTGCCTACTTGTGATCTCTATCTGTCAAATAAATAAATAAAATCTTAAAAAAAAAAACAACTGAGGAACTATAATAGATTGGAGAAAACTAAGGAGAAATAACAACTAGTGTAATATATGGGATCCTGGATTGGATCTTGGACCAGGAAAAGGACATCAATGGGAAAACTGGTGAAATCTGTTAAGTTCTGTAGATTAGTTAACAGTATTTATCAATGTGAACCGCTCACAAAATAAGAAGGCTGGAAAACCAGGCTCTTAGAATGAGCTCCATGGAAAGCTGAGTGGTCACAATCATAGGCAATGTCATGACACAGGAATAATTGAATTAGGGTACTGCTGCCTTGTTGCTACATGGGTGCTACTGGACACTATTCTAACTATTCCTGCTTCTTTGCTTTCCATGATTACATTAAAAGCCCCAGGAACATGGCCAAACTTACACTGCCTGCCAAAACCTGAGTTATAAGAGTTTAAAACAAGCATCAATATTTTTCAACTTTCCAGGTGGGATCCTGCTTTCCCACTAAAGCTGCCACAAAAGCAAACAAAAGAAAAGGATTTAAATTTGGGGCAACCAAATGGCAATAAATATGCAGTATGTGAAATGATTTAAACCATTTTAATGGAGTTGAACAGGAACACTGATGTTTAGAATTTTTTGAAATGTCTTCACTATAAAGTGGGTATAGTAAACTATGGGAGCTGTCTGCCCAGACAGTTTTTTTACCTTGTTTCTTCAGATTCCTTTAGGAAATTGCTCTTCAATTCTATGTTAGTGTTGGGGCTGCCGCTGGTAGGGGTAGGCACCCAGGACCTGAAATTGAGAGATGGACATTAGGAGAGTGATTTATTTCTTCCACTGCAATTGCTTAACTGGTTAGGTCCTTTGAAAGTCTCTGAAGCATTTATCTGCCACCAAGAGAGAATCTATTTGAAGAATAAATTAATGCAAACCAAGAGTGGAGAAAGTCCTGACAGTGGTCTTTGAGCCTCTGGATGCAGTCTTAAGATCTACCCTTGGACCTCCCAGTTACATATGCTAATAAATCTTTCAGGGAATTCAATTGCTGCATTTGCAACTAAAAGTGTTCTGACATAGTGCAATGCACAAGATGTAGAAGATAATATCCTTTCTGTTTTGAGTTCTACAATTAAAGAGTAACGAAGAAATACATTCCCCCACTTCCCACAATAGGGGTAGGAAGGATATTTGGTCATCAATTCATAAAAAAGATAGTTTTAAAAGTAAAGAAAATGCAACGTAGGATCAAAGGAACTAGGGTCTAGGAAAAGAAAAGCTGTGAAGTTAATTGCTTGAGAAAGTCAAAAGCAGGAGTAAAAGAGATTAAAGCTATACCATAGGAAATTCATGTTTGATGTAAGACTTTCTTGATAGGAAAGAAATAATTGAATATTTCATAAGGTTATTTTTTTAAGATTACAATCTGGCTTGCCTGAGGTGGGATACAACTTAATGTTATAATAAAAGTCAAAGGATCCACTACAGTAAGATTTATCATTATCTATAAAATCCTAACTTCTCTGGACCTCTGGTTTCTCACCTCTAACACAAGCATCTCTTTTCATCTCTAAAATTGTGATTGAACATTAAATTAGTCTGACAATTACTTTTTGCTACTACCAACATACATGAGCTTAGAAAAGCATGAAGAGCAAGTAGAACAAATTTCAAATCATAAATTCGAACATAATACAATATAATTTGGTGATACTCAACTTAAAATTATTTTTCCAACTGGCACAAAAATACATAGCTCAATGGAACAGAACCCTCTTAAAATGTTGGTGGGAATGCAAGCTGGAGCAGTCACTCTGGAAAACAGTATGGAGGTTCCTCCAGAAGTTAAAAATAGTGCTACCCTACGACCCAGCAATTGCACCACTGGGTACTTACCTCAAAGATACAAATGTAGTGATCTGAAGGGGCACCTGCTCCCCAATGTTTATAGCACCAATGTCCACAATAGCCAAACCGTGGAAAGAACCCAGATGTCTATCGACAAATGAATGGATAAAGAAAATGTCATACACACACACACACACACACAGAGGAATACTACTCTGCCATCAAAAACATGAAATCTTGCCATTTGCAACAATGTGGATGGAACTAGAGAGTACTGTGTTAAGCAAAATAAGTCAATTAAAGAAAGACAATTACCTCACTCATGCGGAATTTAAGTAACAAAACAGGATCACTGGGAAAGGGAGGGAAAAATAAGACAAAATCAGAGAGGGGGACGCCTGGGTGGCTCAGTTGGTTAAGCCACCTTCGGCTCAGGTCATGATCCCAGCATCCTGGGATCGAGTCCCACATCGGGGGGAGCCTGCTTCTCCCTCTGCCTCTGCCTGCCACTCTGTCTGCCTGTGCTCGCTCTCTCTCGCTCTCTCTCTCTGACAAATAAATAAATAAAATCTTTAAAAAAAAAAAAAAAAGACAAAATCAGAGAGGGAGACAAATTGTAGGAGAGCCTGGTGATGGGTATTAAGGAGGGCACATATTGCATGGAGGACTGGGTGTTATACATAAACAATGAATCTTGGAACACTACATCAAAAACTAATGATGTACTGTATGGTGACTAACATAATTTTTAAAAAATCATAGGAAACAAACAGGGTTGCTGGAGAGGAAAGGGTGGGGAGATGGGTAACTGGGTGATAGATATTAAGGAGGACATGTGATGTAATGAGCACTGAGCATTATATACGACTGATGAATCACTGATTTCTACCTCTGAAACTAATAATACATTATATGTCAATTAATTGAGTTTAAATAAAAGAATAAAATAAAATATTCTTTTCCTAACTGCTTTATACATTTTATTTTTTTCATGGTACTGTATTTTTAAATCTATTGACTAGCCCTCTTTTCAACTTGATGCACATCTAGAAATTCATCCATAGCTTCAACCACTTAAAAAATTATTGTAGTAAAATATACAAAACATAAAATTTACCATTTTTACATTTGTTTTTTCAAATGTGGTGGAACACACCTAAATTTACCATCTGAACCATTTTTAATTGTACAGATGAATGGCATTAGTTATATTCACAGTATTGTGTTACTATCACTCCCACCTATCTCTAGTTCTCTTTGCACCTTGCAAAACCGATACTCTGTACTCATTAAACAATAACTCCCTATTCCCCCTTCTCTAAGCCCCTTGCAATCGCCATTTTATTTTCTGTCTCTATGAATTTGATTACACATATAAATGGAACCATACAGTATTTGCCTTCTTGTGACTGGTTTGTTTCACTTAGCATTATGTCTTCAAAGTCCATCCATGCCACAGCATATATCAGACTTTCCTTCCAAGGCTGAATAATATTCCATGGTATGTACATACCACATTTTGCTTATCCATTCATCCATCAATGGACAGTTGGTTCCCCGCTACCTTTTATGGAATAATGCTATTATGAATAATGCTGCTATGAACACTGGTGTAAAAATATGCCTTCAAGTCCCTGCTTTCACTTCTTTGGGGTATATCTAGAAGTAGAATTTCTGAATTATATAGTAATTCTATGTTTTTTTGAGGAGACACTATACCATTTTTCACAGCAGCTGCACCATTTTATAGTCCCATAGGCAATGCCCAAGAGTTCAACTGAGAACTACTTTTATATATTAAAATGTTTTATTTTTAAATAAAATACATTTCAAAAACAAACACTGAAATGATCATCTAACCATGTTAAAACAGGTATTATTTTCTAAAATCCAAAAGCTTTCTCATTTGTATATTTTTACAGAATTGTAATACTTTATATAATTTTTGAATTTTTTTTCTCCATTATACATCTAAGCATTTTCTGTGACATTCCTACAAAGCCCCAATTTATCATTTTAATGTATGTACTATATTCAGCCAAAGGGAAATATTGTTTTCTTAATCATTGAAACTTTGAACATTCAAGTTGCTTCCAATTTTACATCATTAGAAATATACAAATACATATGTTCATAAATTCTTTTTCTTTCTGTTGAATACTTTCCATAGGAAGGTATTAATGTTAAAAAGTTCATACGAGGGACACCTGGGTGGCTCAGTTGGTTAAGCGGATGCCTTCGGCTCAGGTCATGATCCCAGCATCCTGGGATCGAGTCCCACATCGGGCTCCTAGCTCAGCAGGGAGCTTGCTTCTCCCTCTGCCTCTGCCTGCCACTCTGTCTGCCTGTGCTCACTCTCTTTCTCCCTCTCTCTGACAAATTTAAAAAAAAAAAAATTTTTTTTTTAAAAAAAGTTCATACGATTTTTAGAGTTGTTGACAAATATCACTAAATTTATTTCCAAAGGAACCACAACAGTTTGTATTACCCTAGCAGTCTGACCACAGTGACCCATGACTGGAGGGAGTTATCCTTCCATTCATCTCTTAATTCCCTAACAAGCTGCCTATCACCTGGTGAACACACAATTTTACTAACTGAATTCATGAATGGATAAATAAGAATGCCATTTAACTGAATCCTCACCATTCCTGAATCTTACTTTGTTTGCTAATTTATGATAGCCAGTGCTTTTTAGACTGGCTTAAACTATTTTAAAGCAATAAAAAATCTGGCCAGCAAATCAGAAAGTCCATTAAAAATGAATCTTCTTGCTAGCATAAAGATTTTTCTTGGTATGTAAACATTTTCCTATTCATTGTCAGGTGTAGTGTAATTTCACTCAATTATAACCTTTCATTCTAAACATAAAATAGTATTGTGGGGTCACTTTTCCTAACTTGCCATCTTTTGTGGTATTGGGTAGATACAACCTCTATTTAGCATTTATGTATAAGCAAACAAAATAGCATCAGCCACTCTCAACTCATCGTAACCAAAATGTCATTGGCTCTAGGTTTTCTTTGTCTTATTTTGGCTTTTTGTCTGTGAATTTTCTAGCCATTAAACTGTGAGTTACTGGACATTAAGTAATGTTTCTTTTTCATCTTTGTATCTGCCAAACTGACAAAACTTTCCATGCTAGGAATCACCAAATATTTTGGTATACATATTATGCTATATATTTTCTGTTTGATCTAATTGAGAATAATTTTAAAGAATCATGATAAAAATAAATCATATATGTATTAAAATACATATTATAAGGTACTCTCTTTATGTTAAAGTACTAGAATAAAATTATCAAATAAAAAGGAAGATTTAAACTATCCTGATATTCAGCATAGTATTCAATTCTTCATGGTTTGTAAATTATAATGGGGCTGTTACAAAACTGTCAAATTCTTCCCAAAGCAATCTTCAAGTTAATCAGCATGGACAATCACTCTTTTCATTTCTATGGCAATAAGAAAATTTTAAGCAGTATCTTTTGATTGGAGTTGTCTTGAAAATTGCTTCATTGGAGGCCTTTATTTTAAAATGCAATAAGCCTGAAATATTAAATGTAATTTCTCATGCAGCCTAGAGAAAGAATGAAGCATTTGGTACATTTTTCCTAATTGTTTCTGATTGCTGCCTGGGTAGCTCCAGCACTTCTCCATATTCAAAATCACCTTCCAGGGCTTCAACATCTTTGACCATTACTTTTAATCAAAGGGGCTAAACATAAAATAATTTGACTATTATGTAGCAGAAATCTTAACAATACTGGCTTTCACATTTTTATTTAATTGACCTTAAAGAGAGACCCCTCAGAAACTAAATTGTTAATGAATTCTGATTAAGGTGACAAATTACCTAATGTTAATACTGACAGAAATCATTGTTCTAGGAAAAGAGGTCAATACTAAAGTCAGCGGAATTCAGTTTTCCAACAATAATCATGTTTCGTGAAGGCCTGCTTAACAATAAATAAAGCTCATTCCTATGTTTAAAGTGTGATTTAGAAAACTTATACACCTTAAAAATTTGCATAAATTTCCTTCACACTCAGAGCACTGTTGTCTTAAATTTCCACATTATAATCTGAAGTTCCCATGTCCATTTATCCAAGAAGGAAGAAATCACTGTTTGAATTAATGCTTTGACAAGGAGTCAGAAAAATATTGGTCCAGTAAATAGAAATTATGAAAAGGGTACAAAGTATTGTTGAGGGTTCTCAGGTAGGAAGGACTGCTTTTGTTTCTGAACAGAATGAGTCCTTTTCTTTGGGAGGAGGTAGTAATGGATGGGTTATTAATGCTATAATTAAAAGGAGGGGAAATTAGCTTAGGGCCCTCCTTGTTCACGTTCTCATAAGGCAAACATTATTCATCATGTGCACCAGAAAAAAAAGGAATAAAATTTCTTCCCGGAGGAATTCACTTCACATTCAGGTTAGTATTTTTAAGATGCACTATAGTTTTTTTAAAAAATGTTGGGGGAAAAGGGAACACAGATTCAAAAAAGAAATCTTTTTATAGAGTGTAACTTTTAGGTTTTCATAGTCCAGTGTTCTAGCCCAGAGTATATCTGGGCATATCAATGATAGAGGATCAAGTTGCACAGGGACACTGACTGAATTGTGGAATTCAAAGTGTATGCCTCTACATTAACTGGGCCACTCTAAATAAAAATATTTTCATTCAAATTTTTCAGCAGAGAACATAAATATATGTTGGTTTTTATTACATATGTTAGGCCCTATGTGCCCTTTAAAAAAAGCTTGTCTCTAAAATTTTATTATTGTTACCAAAAGAAAAAGTTATGAGGGAGAAGATTCACAGGGGAAAAAAATCCATAATTTTATATAAAACCACAAAAATGATCCATTGTTTCTTTTAAGTTTTTATTTAAATTCCAGTTAACATACAGTGTAATATTTGTTTCAGGTGTAGAATTTAGTGATTCAATGCTTACATACCCAGTGGTCATCACGAGTGCCCTCTTTAATCCCCATCACCTATTTAACCCATTCCCCCACTCACCTCCTGTTTGTTTCTTAACACATGGTTGCTTCCACAATACATCTCTTTCTTGCCTGCTGCTCTTTGTTGTTATATACTTTTTCTAATTCCAAAGTCTTTTAGGAGGAAAACTTCTATGTAAAAACATGAATCCAGTATTTGGCTTGAAATTCATACACAACAGAATTTTAATTCAGTAGGATTAATAATTATTCTAATATTCATTTCTACACATTGGTTTTCATTTAAGCCATAAGCCTAAAAAACAACTCTGGTAAAAAAAAATGTGTAATTACTGGAATAAGTTTTATTAAAAATGGTTGTACTTTATTTATTTTTTTTTAGAGAGAGAGAGATGGTGGTGTGGGGAAGTGCAACAGGAGGGAGAGAGAGAGAGAAAAATCTTTTAAGCAAGCCCCACGCCCAGCACGGAGACCAAGGTGGGGCTCCATCTCATGACCCCAAGATCATGACCTGAGCTTAAATCAAGAGTTGGATGCTCAACTGACTGAGCCACCCAGGAGCCCCCCAAAATTGTTGTACTTTAAAATTATATTGCTGGGGTGTTTGGCTGACTCAGTCAGTGGAGTGTGGGACTCTTGATCTTGGATTTTTGAGTTCAAGCCCCACACTGGGTGTATCTCTACACCCAGTGTACAAATAAAATATTACAAAAAAATAAAATTATATTGCTAAAGACAAGCCATGTATGAAAATTTCCACCATTAAAAAAAAAGTAAATTTCTTCCATTAACATTTAGATATTGCTCGTTCAATAAAATAGGATTCCCATATATTTTGTTATATATAGCATATATACATGTCTGTATAAATAACACTAAATGCGTAAAATTTACATATACACCAAAAATTAAAATTTTATATGCAACATTACAAAGAAATTCTAATCTTGAGAATGTACATATAAGTTCAGCAAAGGCTCTCACTTAGTATAAAATGAACTCACTTTAAGGATTCCTACAGATATATCACTGGAGTGGTCCAGATTCTAAGCAGTCTCTGATTAGAACATTATAATTATAATGTTAGAACATTATAATTTAAATTATAACATTATAATTTCCAACTGTAATATAATGTTTAAAAATAACAGCATTTCTCTCCCTATAAAAGCATCAATACTGTAATCATTTACTCATAGAAACTAGCAACTATATCTTCCAATCATTTTCTGAATAAAGGTACTATTATAAAAACAAAAATCCACTATGCCACCTTTCAAGTTATATAGTGGCTTGGTGGGATTTTGGGGGGCAGGGTATAGAGATATTTTTGATTGTCAGTTTAATTTTGAGTGTAATTTTATATTTGAAGATTACAAAAGTGATACAAACTGTTAAAAATACTTTTAACAGCAGAAAAGAGTAACATAAAAAGTAAGTTTCCCTTCCCATCAAACCCCGATTAACTTCTAGAGGTTAACTTCTCTCATAGTTCCTTATGTATCCTTCAAAAATAAGCATATACAAAGCATGCTCATGCATACATCTAGATTTTAACATAAGATCATGTTAGAGTCCGTGATCAAAGGAGCGAGACTGATACAAAGCGAAGGTCAAGCAAAGCTTTATTTCACGCCAAGCATCCAGAATCAAACCAACCGTTCTGGGCCGCCTCTTACAGAGAGAGCAAGTGAGGAAAGGCCATGTGGTTGAGCCTGGCAACACACAGGTGGCCAATGAGATGGCAACACACAGAGAAAGCTGCACAGTCATGCTAGGTCACACACGGGTGGCCAATTGAATTACAATTCACCCCAGAGTAGCTATTTGAACTAGCCTATCACCTTGGTCAGAATTGGCACCCAAAAGGTGGGGCCCACACTCCTTGGTAGCTAGGGAGACAGTATGCACACTCCACTGATTGGATGTCTTCCCCTGGCCCTACTCATCTGGCATTCAGGCTCTGATAGCTCCACCTGACCTGACCCACCCTTGTATTTGGGCTCTGTTATCAGGAACTGGTTGACCATGTTTTACTGGTTTCCTGGACTTGCTTTTAAGTAAGTTCCCCTGGGGGGTGGGGGGCAGGGTCAGTTTAAGTTTTACTACATAAACAACAAAATCACTGTTTAACCCAGATGAAATCACTCTGGCTAAATAGGCCCTTAAAATCATACTATAACTTTTAGGTTATACAAATAGTAAATTTTAAATTTTTTACTTAAGTTAGACATGTTTGCATAGCAATACATGCAGATATACTTTATTTACCTTATTTAACCTGTTCTCTGTTGAAGAATGTTTTGTGTTTTGCTACATTGTAAATACATCTTCGTACAAATAACACTGCATACTTAGGTGAGAAATCTATAAAGGTGGCACATCTGTAAAGTATATTTCTAGAAATGAAATTTCTCTGTCAAAGGGAACTGCAGAGCCAACCTAGTTTCAAAGTATACCTCTAATCTACTATCCCACCAACATTGGTTACTATTGATACTGTTGTTATTTATATTTTATGTATAATTTTGTTGTTGATATATAGTTTGTGTACAAGGTTTTTGTGTTTTGTTTTTTTTCTACATGTGGTTTAATTTCCCTTAAATATTTATCTGTGAAAAATTGCCAGTTTTCATATTTTTAAATATATTAACCCGAAGGGAGCATCCCATTGTAAGCTGTAGGAAGTCATTCTAACCAGTGTGGACTTTTTCATTCAACGGCAATAGTATCTTGAATCTGGGAGAGATTGTGAGAAGGTATTTAAACTTTCCTCTATCTTTAGACAAATTACACTATACTACCTCTCCACCCTCCCCCTACACACACATTCAATTACAATTTCAAACAAAAAATTTTATCAGGCAACTTGTTCATTGCATTTCCTTATATATTCATTGTAAAGGAAAGTGAAGATAATGTTCACATGATCCTAAACAGTTGGTACATTTATAAAGAAGTTAGCAGGTAAACGCCAAGAAAAGGACATCTAAAAACTTCAGCTCTAGCTTTAGAAATTAGTATTACTGAGACATATCCTTGGTAACAGTGTAATAGAAGAGGTTAATTTATGTTCCAATCTTAGTGTAGGATACTGGGAATAAATGAAACTATGAAATCTCATCTGCACAGGCTGTTCTTACTTATGTGTGCCAAAATAAGGGGAAATTGTTGTAATTCAGATCTACGTATACCTTAATTTTTGTAAAGAGCGAAATAGTGAGTACACATGTAGATATTTAGAGTTTGATCTTTTAGTGAAAGTTACATTCACAAACTCTTAAAAATTTTAACATAATTTTTAAAATGAAACTCTAGCCTTTTAAATATTGCAATTTAGTGATTTTCAGTCTATCAACAATTCTACTATGCTCTTTTTAAACAAATACCTAAAATAAGTTTCCAGTGGTGACAACTTTCTAAAATAATATTAATTAAAACACTCCTAAAATTAAAAACCTAATCTGTGAAATTATTGATAGGAAATAATAATGAAATTTAAGAACCACACAAGAAAATTAAAAGTTCTTAAAACCAAATTCTGAAAAATTCTATCCTTTTCACCCTATACTTATCAGATATTAATATAAACTTTTCAGAATTGTAATTTAAAATATATTGTATTTTACAACAAAGTTTAAAACTAGTTAATGGCAGGGATGCCTGGGTGGCTCAGTTGGTTAAGCGGCTACCTTCGGCTGGGGTCATGATCCCAGCGTCTTAGGATCATAGGATCGAGTCCCACATCAGGCTCCTTGCTCGGCGGGGTGCCTGCTTCTCCCTCTGCCTCCGCCTGCCACTCTGTCTGCCTGTGCTCACTCTCTCTGACAAATAAATAAATAAAATCTTAAAAAAAAAAACCAAAAAACTAGTTAATGGCAAGCTATGATTACATTATATGTTGTTTATTTTATAGTCCTATTTATGAATGTTTACCTAGTATGAAATTTTTTCTATATTAAAGGAAGATTCAATGTGAAACTTTATAACTAACAATTGGTCACTCCTTGTCTTTATGTTATTGAAGTATAGTTGATACACAATGTTACATTAGTTTTAGCTGCACAACACACAGACTGGACAAGTTTATAAATTATACTCTGCTCACTATAAGTGCAGCCACCACCTGTCACCATACTACCTTATTACAATACTACTGACTATATTCCCTATGCTGTACCTTTTATCCCTGTGACTTATTCGTTTCCTAACCAGAAGCCTGAATCTCTCGCTCTTTCACCTATTTTGCCCATCCCCCCATTCCCCTCCACACTGGCAACCATGAATTTTTCTGTATTTATCAATCTGTTTCTGCCTTTTTTTTTTTTTAAAGATTTTCACATATAAGTGAGGTCATGTGGTATTTGTCTTTCTCTGACTTATTTCACTTACCATAATCCCCTTCTCCATCTTTAATATCCTTATAACTCAATGTCACCCAACCCATATGCCTGTGAACATACTAAAATCGCTACACACCACATCCTCATTCACATGGTCTTTATATACATTTATAGGCATATATTTTGTAACATAAAGGAATTAGATGAATTTCAACAAGCCATGTAAAAAACTGATCATCTCTTTTTTCTCTCCCAATGGTTTTCTTCACGTTCACTAATATCCAAACCTTGGCATTCTCTTTTAATCTCATGATTTCAAATAAATTTTTTTAAAATGTAGAATACTTCCAAGTGCGCCTGGGTGACTTAGTTCTTAAGCCTCTGCCTTCGGCTCAGGTCATAATCACAGGGTCCTGGGATCACGCCCCACATCAAGCTCCCTGCTCAGCGGGAAGCCTGCTTTTCCCTCTCCCACTCCCCCTGCTCCTGTTCCCTCTCTGTCTTTCTCTCTCTGTCAAATAAATAAAAAATTAAAAACAACAACAATAAAATGTAGAATACTTCCAAATCTCTATGTCTTGACCTGTCTCCCAAGGTCCAATCCTGTATCTGGAACTGGACATATCCCAAAAGCCCTAAAAACACATAATGTCTCAAAGTGGATTATCTTTCTTTGCAAACCTATTCTTCCTCCTGTACTTACTTTAAGGGTACCTCAAACTTTGTGGTCACACAGCTTAAAGCTTAGGCTCATCTTTTTCTTTGATCTCCTTACCCCCCTACCTATTCCCCACCCTGATCCAAACCTTTACCAAATTTTAGCTTTTCTTTTTTTTTTAAATTTTTTTATTTTTTATAAACATATAATGTATTTTTATCCCCAGGGGTACATGTCTGTGAATCGCCAGGTTTACACACTTCACAGCACTAACCAGAGCACATACCTCCCCAATGTCCATTACCCCACCCCCCTCTCCCGATCCCTCTCCCCCCAGCAACCCTCAGTTTGTTAATTTTAGCTTTTCTATTGCCTTGCCCTGGAAGCTCAGCTTTCAAATTCCCTGAAGCCACTTCTCCACTTTAAATCACCTTACCCTGTGCTGCAGCTCTGTTATTATTTTCAGAGTCCTCTGGTCAGTAGTCTGTGGGCAATGGGGCAGAGTGAGGGTTTTATAATTTTGGATTCTTTTGTTTGTTTTTTACTTTTTGGCAAGAGGAGTAACTTGAAAATGGGCATTACCATTACATTAAAAACATGCATGCCATGATAATAGCTGGGTAAACATTTTCTCTGGCTAAAGAAGCAGCTCCAGATTATTGGTAATGTTTCATTTTATGTCAATCATCAGGGTTAACAAAAAATATGGATCTTGAAGACATACACATATAGGCTAAATTTCAAATCTCGTTTATTTTACTCTTCTGAAGTAAAATGAGAAATGAGAGTACTGAAATGAGAATAAGCTACCTCCATAGGGTTAAGATTAAATAGGGCTCATATATACCTGACTTATGCTCTAAATATTTGCTAAATGAATGAATGATGGTTCCCATTCTAGAAATCCTCTTCTCCCACATCTTCATCCCGCTAACTTGTATTTTTATACCTCTGTTGCAGCTATCCTGAATTTCCTTCCCTAGAATGATTCCTATGTCCCAGTTCTGTGTTTCTATGGCTCCAGTGTCTGTTTATCACACACTCTGTAATTACTGATGTCCTTGTTAGTCTCTCATTATATTTTGGTAAATTCCTTGAGGATAAGGGTCATGTGTTATTTATTTGACTTTGAATTTGCAAGAATAGGCATGGTTCCTGGCTAACATCATCCACTATTTCAGTAAATGTTGAATGAGTACTTTCTGTGTACAAGTAACCAAAGGCCTTGTACCATAAGCTTTACTAATTTTATTCCAAATGCAAAGTAACATACTGGAAAAAAAGAAAAATTTAACAACCAAATATCTACAGTAGGTATTACAATAACAAAAATATTAATTCTGATTGAACTATACGTAATTTAGGGTGACAAAAATACAGCGTCTCTACATGAAGAGAATAGCTCATTCTCACTAAGCGCTTAAGCTGTGCCTAACTAAATGATCTAGTTATTTAATCCAATCTACGCAACCCCCTTTGTGATAAATGTTCTCTATTATTAACCCTATTTTACAAGATTTGAAAACTGAGCACCAGGAAGATTAGGTAACCCCTGTATCACACAAGTAGTGAACTGTGATGTCAGGGTTCGGACAACTTAGGACTTCTGAGCCTCTCTTCTTCCACAGCCTCTACTCTTAACCACACTACACTGACTTCCTAGCAATTGCAAATGCCTCAAAGATTCTTAATGTGGTACCCTGACCAATGACAACTAAGGTTGCCTTCCCCCAAAGTATGGGAAACATTAAGAGTCCATTTCCCCCTCAGATCACTAATGGTGTCTTTGAAGACAAGTATATGTACGGCAATGAAACTGCACAGGGTTTTCTTCCACATACTTAACAGTAAACTACATTTTCCCCCTAAATAAAGTAGTATCTATCTATATATGTATATAAGCTTTGGCTTTCTTTTAATATTAACACACAAAAAGTTTTCCTATTATGGCCTGACACCTAGATGCTTAAGAAAAAGGCCATCATTTCCAGTAAAGCCAGAAAACAAACAAAAAAAGGCCGCATTCATAGTCTTGAGGTAAAGAGATCCAAATAAGACAGTCCTTGAGCACTCAGGAGTCCCAAGCATGCCGAATTGCTAGAATGTCAATCACTTAGGGAAACACAAGTACCTTAATAGTGACAAATTGGCTTCGGAGTTCCCTTAGAGAGCCTCCAACTCATTTGAGACCAATTACCAATTTAATGCTCTAAGGGACCGCCTTGTGACTTCCAGCTAGCAATCTGGAAGATGTCCAGAACATGAGGAAGAAATCAAACTTCATGGAAAATGGAGGCGATGGGCGTGTAACTTTAAACTCGCAAAACTGGTACTCTGGGTTCACCCTATAAAGATTGCCAGATCTTAAATTGCCTAAGTAAATTGCCGCGGCTCCCCCCGCCCCAATTAGGGTATGTGGACTTTGCTTTATTTTATTAATAAACAGATACCTTTTTAGTAGCATGATTCAATGAAGGGACATTTTGTTTCCTTGCATTTAAAAATCTCCTCGCGGAGAGAAAGTATGCAACAAAGGGCAATAGCTAGCACGTATATTTAGTTCCAAATCTTCCAAGCCGAAGCGGATGTACGAAGCATGACTTAAAAACATTTATTACCGTCGGTGTGCTGGGTGGTGACGACCAAAGTGAGGATGTGGTTAATGGAACTTGCGAGACCGCGAGCAGTTGGAGTCACACTACACTCCAGCGCAGCAGTCAGACCACCCGCAAACCAAAGCTCTCGAAATGGCGGCCGCACGTCAATCTGCCAGAAAGCGCTACCCACTCCGTCGGACACGTCACGTCACCAGGGAAACGGCGCTCTTGCGTAAGGGCGCGGTCCCGGGTGAAAGGGCAGGGCTTGCTGAGACCCTTCCCCCTCGCTTCGACAGAGGCCGAGGCGGAGCCGGAGCGGGAAAGACTCCCATGACACCTCAGCAAAGGAGTGTGAGCCCACACCTGGAGTGAACGAAGCCCGCCTCTTCCCTACTTCCGCCTCGCCTAGCCGGCGGGTGGGGAAGCGCCCCAGGGCGAGCACAAGCTGAGGGGCGGAGCGAGCCAAGCGCCCGAACCGCCCCCGAGCGAGATCTCGGTTCCGCGGCGGTGGCGCCGGCTAGAGTTGACGTTAGCTATGGAAACGCGGAGATGCGTCGGGTGCGATCGCGGTGAGCTGGTTGCCTGGCCGCTGGAGCTTCTCCGTCTCTGCGTTCCGGTCGCAGGCCGCCTCCGGGCGGGATCGCCCAACCCGGGTTTACCTGCAAAAATGCAGTTCCCGGGATTCCTTCGCGTCGCCTCTTCCCTCGGGTGACTCGAGGTACGTTCCATCCCCGACACCCACCTGGGGACTTCTTAGTCACCTTAATTTCCAAGCCTGTGCAGAGGCACATTGTTCTTGCAGTTTTAATTCCCACAGATTTCTTGTTCTTCAGGTGCGATTATTGCATTTTTTTTTACACGGAAGGTGAACCCAGTGGCTAGAGGAATCAGTCCACTAGGACTTTAATTTTCTTTCAAAAGACTGCTTTAGCTTGTTGGGTTCCTACATTTTGTTTCTAAGAGACACTTGCGGAATGGAAAACGGTCCATTGAGTCTTGATTTAATGATGTCCTTGTTACCCCAATAAAGTGTACAAATTGCGTCCCTTAGATAGTACTGTACTCTTTCCTTACCTCCAACTAAACCGCGTTTGCCCCAACTTGGTCAATTTCTGACCCCCTGAACACGAATAACTTCCCCCCATCTGTGCCTCTCTTCACAACTCTGTCAAGGACCAGTGTTTACATCAATGAAATCTGCAACATCGGAGGTCATTTATCAGAACTGTGAATTGATTATCTACTCTTTACCAGTCATTCTCTTTTATTATATATTTTATATAAATATATATCTTTATATATAAATATATATTATATAAAAATATATTTTTATATAATACATATATACACATATATATGTATATACATATATATATTTAGTGAATCATTCTTACAATTAGAGCAAAGACCATCCTTTATATTGAGTGTCCACTGCCACCCATGCCAAGTCTCCCCAAGTCTCCAGACCCTGTCACAGCATCCAGAGCCAGACTCATGACCAGATATTGCCATTTTAGTGATTTAACTGGGACACCTGGCAGCCACTCTTAAATTTCTACTAGTTATTAACAGACAGTACATGGTTGGGGAACTTTTCTGTTTTTCCTTTGTAAGAACTTTGTTGAAATATAATTCACAGTCCATAGACTTTAGTCATTAAAAGTGGACAATTCAGCACAAAGATTTTAAAAAGCGTACAGTGGTTTTTAGTATATTCACAGAATTGTGCAAGTATTATTACAGTCAATTTTAGAACATCTCATCGCCCCTTCAAAAAGCCCTGTATCCTTTAGGAATTACTCCCTCCCATTCTTGTCACTATCCCCACCAGCCTTAGGCAAACATTAGCTTGTTTCTGTCTCTATAGATTTGCATGTTCTGGACATTTCATATATAGGGAAGCATACAGTATGTGGCCTTTTGTGATTGTCTTCCTCTTAGCATTCTGTTTTCAAGATTCGTCCATGTTGTAGCACAAGTCAGTACTTCATTCTTGTTTATAGCCTAATAATATTACATCATATGGATATACCACATTTTATGTAATCTGTTGATGGATATTATGGGTGTTTTCACTTCTTGGCTATTAATATTTCTGCTATGAATGTTTGTATACAAATTTTTGTGTAGACTTATGATCTCATTTCTCTTGGGTAAATACCCAGCAATAGAATTAATAGGTCATATGGTAACTCTGTGGTTAACATTTCTAGGAACTGCCAGACTATTTTTGAAAGCAGCTGCACCATTTTACCTTATAACTTGGGGGTTTGGTTTTCTCCACAATCTCACCAATACTACTTTTTTAAATTTAATTTTATTTTTTCAGTGTTCCAAGATTCATTGTTCATGCACCACACTCAGTGTTCCATGCAGTACATGACCTCCTTAATACCCACCACCAGGCTCACCCATCCCCCCACTCCCTCCCCTCTAAAACCCTGTCTGTTTCTCAGTGTCCACAGTCTCTCATGGTTCATCTCCTTGACCGATTTCCCCCACTTCCCTCTCCTTTCCTTCTCCTAATGTCCTCCATGCTATTTCTTAGTTCCACAAGTAAGTGAAACCATATGGTAATTGACTCTCTCAGCTTGACTTATGTCACTCAGCATAATCTCCCCCAGTCCCCTCCATGTTGGTACAAAAGTTGGGTATTCATCCTTTCTGATGGCTGAGTAATACTCCATTGTGTATATGGACCACATCTTCTTTATCCATTCATCTTTCGAAGGGCATCTTGGCTCTTTCCACAGTTTGGCGATTGTGGACATTGAAATCCACGTGACTGGTTATCAAAAATAGTACTGGTGTGGTGGTTCCTCACCAATACTATTTTTGATAGCCAGTTAAGTGGATTTGAAGTAATATCTTGTTTCACTTTTGGTTTGCATTTCTCAAATGAGTGAGTAATGATGTGGAACATTGTCTTGTGTGATTATTGGCAATTTGGTATTCTTGGAGAATGCCTAGTTTAATCCTTTAAATTGGCTTATTTTTTTTCACTATTAAATTGTAAGTGTTCTTTATATATTCTAGATGTAAGTCCCTTATCATATATATGATTTGCAAAAATTTTTTCCTATTTCGTGAGTTTTTATTTTCTTGATGGTGAGAACCTTTCCTTCTAGACACTTTCCCATTTGTGTTTCTTTATCTCTTACTCAGAAGTCATATGTACCAGTGTCCTCAGGCTGGCTTAGCTAACAAAAGTTTCCCGTTTGACATTTTGGAGATTCCTCTCAGGCCCACTTTTCCCTGAAAACTCTTTTTCCCAGAATAGAATTATCCTTCTATTTCTCTGGCCTCAAAAATAAAATTCCCTTTCATTTGTCAATGGCTTGGTATAATTTAAAAACTCAGTTAGCCACCAACTGATGTGGTGTGTTAAGTCACTTAATTTCACTGGTTCTCAGTTTTCTGTAAAGCAAGTTGGGGTTGTTTTTGTTTTTGTTTTGTTTTTTTGTAATCTGTGTGAATGGTACACTTCATTCACCTGACACTTGACTTTGAAAGGAAAACTTGTTAATTGCTTTGAATTGGTAAAATGTATGCAGAGTAGGAAGGGTAGATTGGGAGAGAAGTGTCAGCAGGGCCTGCTGCACATTTGTGATACACTGATGTGACTTTTGGCTATTTTTTAAAAAGATTTTATTTATTTATTTGTCAGAGATCACAAGTAGGCAGAGAGGCAGGCAGAGAGAGGGGGAAAGCAGGCTCCCTGTTGAGCAGAGAGGCCAATGCGGGGCTCCATCCCAGGACCCTGGGATCATGACCTGAGCCGAAGGCAGAGGCCTCAACCCACTGAGCCACCCAGGCACCCCTTGGGTATTTTCTACCATCTTATTTTTCCAAAAGGAATGGAATGTTAATAATTCATATTCTAGTGTTGTACATTTGAGAAGGGTGAATTATAGAACTGGTAACTCATCATTCTGTGAAGTTTTCCCAATATCTGCAATAAATAGATCCTTTGAGCTATCTACTTACCCTTTCCATCCAGTCATAGTTTTCTCTACAAACCAATTCCTGTGAATATACAGAATATTTTAAATTCAAAGGCCATCCTAAAATCTTGAATTTGAATAAATACCATTTTGTAGATCAAAGAAATGTTATTGTGCTTGTCCTTTTACTTTAAAACTCTTTAAGTGCTTGAGTAGATTTTCCTTTTTTTTGGTGGGTAGAAGAGATTTCTTACTACATAATTGATAAACTGTAACATGAAATATGTTTTTCATGTTTTAGCACTAAATGTCTTTCAAAGGCTCTTCAAGAATTTAGATGTTTGTCCCTGGTATGGCATTTAGTCAAGATTCGTTGAGTGTTTTCTGAATTATAGGGGTAGCTATCTTTGCATCTCTAGATTCCTACTGATACCCTCAACAGTTAGCACTTGGCTATCAAAAAAGTCCACAGGTACTTTCTTGTTAGAACTGCTCTAACAGGAATAGGTCATTTTATCCAGGGCAAATGAGAATTAAGTTGTGTCATAGTATGCTTTTTGAGTACTAAGGTGTAAGCCATTTTGTTTCTTTTCCAGACCTGAAGTTTTTGGGTGGCTCGGTGGGTTAAGCCTCTTCCTTGGGCTCAGGTCATGGTCTCAGGGTCCTGGGATCAAGCCCCCAATCGGGCTCTCTGCTCAGCGGGGAGCCTGCTTCCCCCTCTCTCTCTGCCTGCCTCTGTCCCTACCTGTGATCTCTCTCTCTCTGTCAAATGAATAAATAAAATCTTAAAAAATAAAAAAAGAGGCAAAGGGCGTGAAAAGGCAATTTACAAAGAAATTAAATGACGTTTGTCTGCAGTACACACATATACATATAGTGAAGGTTCTCAGAAAGATAAACCATGTTACTGAAATAATAATAGGATTCTATAAAAAGGAACATCTAGGGGTTAAAGATGTACTCCTAGGAATTGAAAATATGAGAGCAAAGATTAAATAAAATTTGACAAATAGGATAGAGTAAGTTTTTTGAAGGTATAATAAAGATACAGTTGAGGTACAGTTGCAGAAGTGCCCAATAAGTAAGTGTGGAGTCAGTGTACCTCACACCTGTTAAGATGGCTACTAGAAAAAGAAAAGAGAAAGAAAAATAACATGTTGGCAAGGATGTGGAAAAATTAGAACCTGTGTAAAGTGTTAGTAGGATGCAAAGTGGTGTGTCTGCTATGGAGAGCAGTGTGGAAGGTCCTCAAAAAATTAAAAATAGAGCTACCATATGATCCAGCAATCCCACTAAAGGGAATTTATCTGAAAGAATTGAAATCAGAATCTTGATGAGATATTTGCCCTCCTGAGTTCACTGCAGCATTATTCACCATCGCCGAAAATCAGAAATAACCCACTATCAACAGATGAATGGATAAAGAAAATGTGTTATATACATGCAATGGAGAATTATTTAGCCCTAGAAGGGAAGGAAATCCTGCCATTTGTGATCACATAGATAAGCCTTGAAGACATTATGGTAAATGAAATAAACCGGTCAGAAAAAGACAAACACTGCGTGATTCTTCTTATATGAGGTATCTAAAATTGTCAGACTTACAGAAACAGAGTAGACTGAAGGTTGCCAGGAGCTTAGGGGAGGAAGAAACAAGAAGAAGACTTGCTATATAAAGTTTTGGTTTTACAATATGAATAAGTTCTAGTGATCTGTACAATGTTGTGTTGCTACTTAACAATACTGTATTATACACTTAAAATTTTAAGAGGGTAAATCTCATGTTAAGTGTTCTTATCATAAAAAAAATCTGAATCCAATAGAACAGAAAAAGGAAGTGTAGGTTCAATGAATGAAATTGACCAATCCATAAAAATAATGTGATAGGTTAAAAACAAGTAAATTTCACTAAATAAAAATCAGACAATTGGCTAAAACTTCTGTTTTTAGAAATTCTGTTTGCCAAACTAAGGAAACTATAAATTTGTTGTAATCTCCCCAAACTGCTACTTTGTTATCTTTTTGCTTGTTTATTTGTTTGTTTGTTTTAAGGGATTTTTCACATTAATGTCTTGCCTGATTCCTGCATTAAAGTTGAAAAATAAAAATTCCCCCCTAGTACATTGCCAAATTGATCTGTTTCTTGCCTTTCTGGATAATGCATAAGAAACATGGCTTGAATTTCAAACAAAGCAGCGTTTCTATGGTTACTTTGTTGGCCCACTTTCAGAGTAGCATATGAAGAAAGCATATGGCCAAAATCAGTGTTTTGATGCCATCTTTATCCCGTAACCTTTCTTTTCACGACACTTTTTTTCCCCTAAGTCTTGAGACATTTTTCATTTTAACATGTTGGAGGCAGCATAAAAATGCATCAGTCTGGGAATTGTCTCTGAGAATATATGCCAAAATCTCATTCAGGAGCTAAATTTTAATTATTCTGATTTTCCTTTCCATTCTACTAATCCAGATTAGGATTTAGAAGGTTTTTCTGTATAAATGTTAAGTGCTGCTTCCTATGAAGAACATACTTTTTAAATATTCCAGGGTCTGTAATTAAATTAAAAATCACACAGTACCAGTTTATCATAATGTTTTAAATTTAATTTAATTTTTTTAGTGTTCCAAGATTCATTGTTTATGCACCGCTCCATGCAATACATGCCCTCCTTAATACCCACCACCAGGCTCACCCAACTCCCTACCCCTTCCCCTCCAAAACGTTCAGTTTGTTTCTCAGAGTTCACAGTCTCTCATGGTTTGTATCCCCCTCTGATTTCCCCCAACTCACTTCTCCTTTCCTTCTCCTAGTGTCCTCCATATTATTCCTTATGCTCCAAAAGTAAGTGGAACCAGATGATAATTGACTCTCTCTGCTTGACTGACTTCACCCATCATAATTTTTGCTTTAATGAATTTCTAGTATTTGTGCCACAATTCCCTTTATCCTTAAAATATTAGAAAGAAAATACCCATACTAGAAATAAGCATACTTGCTACTTGTCAAATTTCCAACTTCCCCTTTAAACAACAGTGTTTAATGTTTTCTTTTAATCATCTTACTTAAGCTCTACCATTAATGTATTATATTCCTCTCCATACCAAGGTATTTTACTACATATTTTGGAGAATTGGAAGTGTCTCAAGATTTGGCCTCTGCCCACAAATAACTTATTGGTAGAGAAAAGATATACATAATTAAAAGATAACATGTGAAGAGGTGAACAATACAAGAAATGCCCTATGTTGATACATGTTACAAGATGACTAGTATGAACAAGCAATGTTTGATATGCAGAGAGAAGAGAGTGTTCTGGGAAATTTTCAGAAAGGATTAGACTCAGTCTTTAAAGTTTAACCAAGAATACCAATTAGGGAAAGGAAGAAAGGACATCCTAAACCAAGGAAAGGGCATGAGCAGAAGCACCCAGAAGGAAAAGGGCAGGATGTGTTTGTAGGGCATAGGGCTGAAAATTTTAGAGGTTATGTGGTCATTTGAAGAGATATCAAAATGTTCTATTCTATGTAAAATACACAAGCACACCCTACCTACCATGTATGCTCTCTGGAACTTTTCACACCTATACAAACTATACATAACCATGGATTATGTATACACCTAAGTGTGTATACTCTTTTTTTAAAAAATGCAAATGAGATCATCAATGTGTTTATTTTACTTTTCAGCATTTCATGGCATCGTTCTGTTTCCACATCAATAACGGATCTTCAGAATATCTCACTGTTTGGAATATAATCACAGAGTATTCTATCAAATGAGTAAGAGCTTAAACTAAGCTCTACCAAAGATTCCGAAGTACATGCAGCTAGATAATCTGGTTTATAAGGTGTCTTCAGTTTCTGTCTTCCTTTGCCAGTGAACCATCTCACTTTGTTCCTGATTGCTTCAGTGGAACAGGAGGAACCAGCTTTTACCTAACTCTGGGAAAATTCCAGGCATATCCAGTCTCTTTTAAAAGCCTAGGACAGACATCCAAGTTCATTTTCCTTTCTGATAGCATCTTCTATAGATAATTGAAATCAGAATATTTGTGTCTGCTCACAGGAGTATACCCTTACTTACCCTTTGGCTTCTATAGAACAACCCTATCAGAATAGGGGAGTACATTGAGCCTGACATCAGGACAGGAGTTAAGCTCATTCAGTGGGGGGAAGCAGTCTTTTCATTCCTTGAGATTGAACCATCAACAACTAAGGTTCCATTTGGCCCTGCAGTTCTGTTATTTTGTGAGTACTTGCAGGGCTGTCATGTAAGTAAAAGCTATGACTAATTCTGTGTAGAATTAAGACCAATGGCCAGAAGATAAATGGTGAGTGTTTACAATTAAAGAACTTCCTAACAGTATAACAAAAGGTTCTCTAAAGTAGTAATAATTTTAAAAAAGATTTTATTTATTTATTTGACAGACAGAGATCACAAGCAGGCAGAGAGGCGGGGGCGGGGGGGGGGCCCCCCCGCAGGGACGCAGGCTCCCTGCCGAGCAGAGAGCCTGATGCGGGGCTCAATCCCAGAACCCTGGGATCATGACCTGAGCTGAAGGCAGAGGCTTTAATCCACTGATCCACCCAGGTGCCCCTAAAGTAGTAATTCTTAGTTTTGACCCCCAAACTTTTCATAATGCCTGAAAGCTCTCTCTAGGACTGATACTGGTTGGGTAGAACTGACTTGTAGGAATACTGTTTTAAACTGAAGAAAGAACAGGGAAGGAAGGCAGGCAGGCGGGCTATCTTAAGATGGCTTTAAATCTGTGCATGTGTGGTAAAATACATATAATGTTTACTGTCTTAACCATTTTTAAGCATATAGTTCAGTGGTATTTAACTACATTACCCTGTAGTAAAGTCATCACCACCATTGATCCCTGTGACTCTTCTCATCTTGTGAAACTTTATGCCCATTAAACAGTAACTCCCATTCTCTTTCCTTATCCCATGGCAACCACCATTCAACTTTCTATGATTTTGACAATTCTAAGTACCTTGTCTTAGTGAGATTATGGACTATTTATCTTATTGTGACTGACTTATTTTGCTTAGCATAAGGCCCTTAAGGTTCATCCATGCTATAGCATGTGTCAGGATTTCCTTCCTTTTTAAAGTTGAAAAAATGTCCATTATATGTATATACAACGTTTTGTTTATCCATACATCCTTTGGTGGACACTTGGGTTGCTTCCATGTTTTAGTTATTGTGAATAATGTTGCTATGAACACGAGTAACAAATATTTCTTTGATACCCTGCTTTCAGTTCTTTGGGGTATATATCCAGAAATCAAAAACCTAGATCATATGGTAATCCAATTTTTAAGTTTTTAGGAGCCACTGTACTGTTTTCCACAACACTTAAACCATTTGATATTTCTACCAGTAGTGCACGAGGGTTCCAGTTTTCCACATCCTCGCCAATACATGTTGTTTTCTGTTTTTCTGAGAGTAGCCATCTAAATAGCTGTGAAGTGGTATTTTGTTGTAGTTTTGATTTGCATTTCTCTAATGATTAGTAGTGTTGAACATCTTTTCATGCATTTATTGCCATTTGTATATCTTCTTTGGAGACATGTCTATTCAAGTCCTTTGCCAATTTTTGAATTTGTTTGTTTTGTTGTTGAGTCTTAGGAGTGCTCTATATATTATGGATAGTTATCCCTTATCAGATGGATATATGATATGCAGTATTTTCTCCCATTCTGTGAGTTGCCTGTTCACTCTGTTGATAGTGTCTTTGATGCACATAATTTTTAAATTTTCACAAAGTTTAATTTGTCTATCTTCCTTTTGTTAACCTGTACCTTTGGTGTCATATCCAAGATTTGCCATTGCCAAATCCAGGATTGGAAGCTTTTGTCCTGTGTTTTCCTTTAAAAGCTTTATTGCTTTAGGTCTTACAGTTAGGTCCATTTTGAGTTAATTTTTGTGTGTTATGTTAAGGGTCTAATTTCATTCTTTTGCTTATGGATACTCAGTTTTCCTGACACCATTGAATGGTCTTGGTACTCTTGTCAAATATTTTACCATATATGTGAGTATTTATTTCTGGGTTCTCTATTCTATTTCATTGACCTCTGGGTCTTACTTTATGAAGTTAGCTTTAAACTTAATTTTTCTTTTCCAGCCCAGAATGTGATCCCTGAGTAATACATTGCTAGCTATCTTGTGTCAGGCAACTGTTTTTCAGAATATGCTACTAAGTGTATCCCAGGAAAAGGAAAAGTCAAAGAGAAGAGAATCTGTTATTTGATACTTAGATTTTTAAAAAATATTTTATTTTTTTAAAGTAATCTGTATACCCAAAGTGGGGCTCAAACTCATGACCCTGAGATCAAGAATCACATGCTCTACCAACTGAGCCAGCCCGGCACCCCGAAACTTAGAATTTTGTGGCCCTGAAATGGAAATAATCTAGACTATAGCACACACAGATCCTATTATTGTTTCATGTTTTCCTAGTTTGGGTGGGTTTTGGAAACTGATAACAGAGAAGGTAAAAATTGAATCAGAAGGTAGTTTGCATATGGTAACATAGCTAACAATAAGCATTTAGTCAGACATCTGGAGTCCTTTGATTTCCAGTTTATTGTTCTGTCTACTGCATGTTGAACTGCCAGTGGCTTTTTATTGAAATGTTACTATTTTAACAGGATTTGACTTTTTAAATTCTCAGAAAATCCTGTTTACTGTAATTGCTAAATGATGTGACTAACAGTATTTCTATTTCTTTTTCTATTTCTATTTTCAGTCCAATTCAAGGGAGTTAAAGAGAATATCCTCATTTTATAGAGCAGGGTTTGTCCAACTATGGCTCACAGGCTGAGTCTGGTCCACAGGTATAGGTAAAAATAACTTAAAGGTTTACTGGAACACAACCACTCCTGTTCATTTATTTATGTATTATCTATGGCTTCTTTTCTGCTACAACAGTAGAATTGAGTCATTGTAGCTGAGATAGGGTCCACAAAGCCTAAAATATTTACTCTTCAGCCCTTAGAGAAAAATTTTGCTGACCCTTAAAATAGAGGGAAAGTTTAAAAACAAACATCAAAAACTCTTAGGGAAACGATTGGTTAAACCACTGGCAGATTTGATTTGAGAGCACTGGCTTTTTGAACTTATCTTTGACTTTGAAATCTAAAAATGTTCCTTTAAGATCTAATCACAAATGTTAAGTTCTAGATAAATTAATAATTAATATTATTTTTTTTCAAGTAAAAAACAACTTCACAACTATTTGTTTGGTGCCACGTGTGTGTCAGGCAATGGGAAAGAGCTAGAGATGTGAAGTTCTAAATCCTGCCCTTGAAGGAATTAAGGAGATAAAAATGGAAATGTGGGGTTCCCCCCATCTTTTAAGTATGAAAATGGAAATGTGAGGTTCCCCCCATCTTTTAAGTATGACATTGTCAAGTAGTGACTTTTTTCTTTTTCTTAGAGACTGCTGTATTACAGAAGAGGATGTGACTTTCAGAATAATCTTGAATGAGAAGGATGAGTCCAGATGTGCCTCTACTGAATGATTACAAACAGGACTTCTTTCTGAAGCGCTTTCCGCAGACTGTTCTTGGAGGCCCTCGGTTCAAATTAGGCTATTGTGCCCCTCCTTACATATATGTTAATCAAACTGTCCTTTTTCTGATGCCATGGGTTTGGGGTGGATTAGGAACACTCTTGTATCAGTTGGGCATTTTGGAAGACTATTACACAGCAGCTCTTTCAGGTGGACTAATGCTTTTTGCTGCAATTATCATCCAGTTCACAAGTTTATATGCCAGAAACAAATCGGTGACAGTAGAAAGAATGCTAACCACAGATATCTTAGCAGAGGAAGATGAACATGACTTTACAAGTTGTGCTGGCACTGAGACGATCAAATTTCTAATTCCTGGCAAGAAATATATAGCCAATACAGTTCTTCATTCTTTTCTTGCTGGGTTAATGTGCGGTCTTGGAACATGGTATCTGCTCCCAAACAGAATATCCCTGCTGTATGGCAGTACAGGAGGTACTGTTCTGCTGTTTGTCTTTGGATGGATGACATTATGTATAGGAGAATATTCATTAATTGTAAACACAGCTGCAGAGACTGCGACTTTCCAAACCCAGGATACTTATGAAATCACTCCTCTTATGAGACCTCTTTATATTTTTTTGTTTGTTTCTGTAGATCTTGCACACAGGTAATAAGCTGTCAGATACTTTATAACTCGCTTTTTTGTTGTTGTTTTTAAAGATTTTATTTATTTATTTGACAGAGATACAGTGAGAAAGGGAACAGAAGCAGGGGAAGTAGGAGAGGGAGAAGCAGGCTTCCCACAGAGCAGGGAGCCCAATGCAGGGCTTGATCCCAGGACCCTGGGATCATGAAATGAGCTAAAGGCAGACACTTAACAACTGAGCCACCCAGGAGCCCCTACTCGCTTTGTTTTTAAGCATACACAGTATGAGCCCATCATTAGTTTTAAAAAAAATGAACCTATGAAAGTCATCAAGACCAAACCACTGGATGGTAAGTTTTTCTGATGATTAATCTCTTAGGAGTAATCTCTGTTAAACATTCATACCAAAGCAGTAATTAAACCTTACTGAAAAATAAAAAGAAAACCCTTTATAAGGTAAGATAAATAAACAAAATTTTAGTTCTGTGTTTCACTTTCAATAACAAGCTATGAATCTATAACATAGCCTGGCTGGGACCTATGAAAAGAGATGGAACTTTCCTATGAGGGTCTAGTGAAGAATTTAAAATTTATATACATAAATATTATGTACAGATAGAGTGAATTTTTTTTTAAAGATTTTATTTATTTGACAGAGAGAGAGCACAAGTAGGCAGAGAGGCAGGCAGATAGGGAGAAGCAGACTCCCTGCTGAGCAGAGAGCCCGATGCGGGGCTCAATCCCAGGGCTCCGAGATCATGACCTGAGCTGAAGGCAGAGGCTTAACCTCTGAGCCACCCAGGTGCCCCAGATTGAGTGAATTTAAGATGAATAACATTTCTTTTTTTTTTTTTTTTAAGATTTTATTTATTTATTTGACAGACAGAGATTATAAGTAGGCAGAGAGGCAGGCAGAGAGAGAGGAGGAAGCAGGCTCCCCACCGAGCAGAGAGCCCAATGCGGGGCTCCATCCCAGAACCCTGGGATCATGACCTGACCCGAAGGCAGAGGCTTTAACCCACTGAGCCACCCAGGCGCCCCAACATTTCTAATTTGTTGTATAACTATGTAGAAGAGATGTTGATTTTTTTTTATTTGCTATAGTAGAAAAATAGAACACAGAGTTGTTAAACAAAATTGTTTACCAAAATGTTTACAAATTGTTGGATAACCCCCTTTGCTTACCTTTTCTAAATCTGACTTTTATTTCTGTTTCTGTAGATTGTAGCTTTCTCTTTCACAGGTTCCTGTCTGGGTAGAAATGTAGACATGTAATGAACTGAATTTTATGTCCCACTCAAACTCATATGTTAAAGCCCTTACCTCAGTGGTGTTTGGAGATAGGATCTTTGGGAGGTAATTAGGAAAATGAGGGTGGGGCCCTGATCTGATGAGATTGTACTCTTTTTTTTTTTAATATTTTATTTATTTTTTTCACAGACAGAGATCACAAGTTTACACCACACCCAATGCTCCATGCAATGCATGCCCTCTATAATACCCACCACCAGGCTCCCCCAACCTCCCACCCCCCACCCCTTCAAAACCCTCAGGTTATTTTTCAGAGTCCATAGTCTCTCATGGTTCATCTCCCCCACCAATTTCCCTCAACACCCTTCTCCTCTCCATCTCCCCATGTCCTCCGTGTTATTTGTTATGCTCCGCAAATAAGTGAAACCATATGATAATTGACTCTCTCTACTTGACTTATTTCACTCAGCATAATCTCTTCCAGTCCCGTCCATGTTGCTACAAAAGTCAGGTATTCATCCTTTCTGATGGAGGCATAATACTCCATAGTGTATATGGACCACATCTTCTTTATCCATTCGTCTGTTGAAGGGCATCTTGGTTCTTTCCACAGTTTGGCGACCATGGCCATTGCTGCTATAAACATTGGAGTACAGATGGCCCTTCTTTTCACCACATCTGTATCTTTGGGGTAAATACCCAGTAGCGCAATTGCAGGGTCATAGGGAAGCTCTATTTTTAACTTCTTGTACTCTTTTTTAAGAAGAAACACCGGGGGGCGCCTGGGTGTCTCAGTGGGTTAAGCCTCTGCCTTCGGCTCAGGTCATGATCTCAGGGTCCTGGGGTCGAGCCCCGGCATTGAGCTCTCTGCTCAGCAGGGAGCCTGCTTCCCCCCTCTCTCTGCCTGCCTCTCTGCTTCTTGTGATCTCTGTCTGTCTGTCTAAATGAATGAAGGAAGGAAGGAAGGAAGGAAGGAAGGAAGGAAGTAACAAACACCCGGAGAGCTTGATCTCTTTCCCTCTCCACTGTATGAGGATACAGTGAGAAGGCTGCTGTCTGCAAACCAGGAAGAGAGTTCTCAGCAGAATCTGACCATGCTGGCAATGCTGATCTTGGACTTCCAGCCTCCACTGGGTATTTTATTATGACAGCCCAAGCTGATTAAGACAGATTTTGATACCGAGAGGTGGGTTGCTCCTGTAACAGATACCTAAAAATGTGGACATGGCTTTGAAATTGGGTAATAGATAGAGGCTGGAAGACTTTTGAGGTGCATGCTTGAAATATGTACTTACAGGCATTTCTGGTGAGGTCTTAGAAATGAGAACCTGTTATTGGAAACTGGAGGAAAGGTGATTCTTATTATTAAGTGGCACAAAACTTGGCCGAACCACTTTCTAATGTTTTGTGGAAAGTAGAATTTGAGAGTGATGTAATTGGATACAAAGGTGAGGAGATTGCTAAGCAACTGGTTGAAGGAAGAGTTTGGTTCCTCCTGACTGCTTATATGAAAGGAGAGATAAACTGAAGAAGGAATTGATAAGCAAAAATGAACCAGAACTTGAACGTTTGGAAAATTTTTGGCCTATACATATTGCAAAAAAAATGAGAAAGCATGTTCTGAAGTGAGCACCGAGGGTGTGACTAGACTTAAATTAAGAGTTTATGGGGTTGTATGAGCAAAAATACTGTCAGTTTCAACAGAAACTGAAAAAGGACTTTCCTCTGAAAAGGGTCAGAGACAAGATGAAATAAACTAAGGCTGTTAGACTTCTTAGATTTGACAGGTGCTTAAGAAGAGGAAAAAAATTACCCCAAAAGTGATTCAGAGATTGTCAGGGCTACTTTCTTGGTTTCAACAAACTAAAAGCTGGAGGCTTTGGGGCTGGTACTGCCCTGCAGAGCCTTGGGGGTTGGACCCCCACCTGGAGTGTTTGAGGCCTGGAGGGCAGAGTATGAAACGAAAAAAGATTCTTTCCCAGCCTTGGGATCTAATGGAATTTGCCTTGCTAGGTTTCGGACTTCTTTGGAGCATGTCACCCCCTTCCTTCTTTCCTGCTTCTCCCTTTGGGAATAAGAATGTCCATTCTGGGGCTGTCATGCCATTTTTTTTGGAAGCACATAAATTATCTGATTTCACAGGTTCACAGCTAGAGAGGGATTTTGGCTCAGGTTGGGGTGTACCTTGAGTCTCAACCTGTATCTGGTTTAGATGGTAGACAAACTTTGGACTTTAGAGTTGATGCTGGAATTTTTTAAGACTGTTGGGATGGGATGCATATATTTTGCACATAAGAAGAACATGAATTTGGGAGACTGGGGTGGAATATTAAGGAGTAAATGTATGTGCCCCCTCAAAATTCATATGTTGAAGCCCTAACCCCAATGTGATAGATTTGGAGATGGGGGTCCTTGAAAGGTAGTTGGGTCATCAGGGTGGTCCTATTCTAATGGGATTGGTACCATTATAAGAAGAAAGACCAGAGAACTTGATATCTTTCTTTCCACCATGTAAGGATGCAGTGACAAGTATCTGGAAGCCTTGAGGAGTGTTCTCACCAGAACCCAACATGGTGGCAGTTTGATCTTCCTACCTCTAGAACTATGAGAAATAAACTTTTTTGTTTAAGCCACCTGGTCTGTAGTATTTTGTTATGGTAGCCTAAAATAAGACAAGACATTTAAAAAATATTTAACCAGTTTTTGTACTGAAACTGAACTATTCTTAGGGGACCATTTGCTATTCCCTAAATCTTGATCTAGTTGTGCTACATTTATGGACCAGAGGACACTATAATATCCTTGTTGTCCTTCACTTAATCACGTATGTAAGGGGAGAATTAGTTTACTGGAAATCCATTTATAATGGGTCTGTTAGTTATTAGCCATAAAATATACTACAGTTAAATACTTGGTTTTGAAAATTTGGCAGTAAATTTGAGTTTCAATGTGTATATATATACACTCATCCCCTTCTAAAATATTTAAGTTTATAAGATTATTTTAAGAATTTAGGTTCTTGAGTTACTGTCTCACTGTGCTATTTTTGAGATCAGAAATTATATACCTGCCTATAGTACATCTTTGCATTTAAAATGATGTCCTGGAGCGCCTGGGTGGCTCAGTGGGTTAAAGCCTCTGCCTCCAGCTCAGATCATGATCCCAGGGTCCTGGGATCGAGCCTCGTATCGGACTCTCTGCTTAGCAGGGAGCCTGCTTCTTCCTCTCTCTCTGCCTGCTTCTCTGCCTACTTGTGATCTCTGTCAAATAAATATATAAAATCTTTTAAAAAAATGATTTCCTGGGTTCTTTAATATTTTAAAAAATCTGTTAATTCATAATTTGATTACCTTGACCTTCTGCATTACTTATTTCTAAATGAAAGAGCATAAATTTTTTTTACTGATCCTAGTTGGATTTAATATACAGTTTTTTGTTTTTTGGTTTTTTTTTTCAAAAGATTTTATTCATTTATTTGACAGACAGATCACAAGTAGGCAGAGAGGCAGGCAGAGAGAGAGAGGGAAGTTGTAAAAAAAGTTTATTTCTCATAGTTCCCCGCTGAGCAGAGAGCCCGATGTGGGGCTTGATCCCAGAACCCCGGGATCATGACCCGAGCCGAAGGCAGAGGCTTTCTTTAACCCACTGAGCCACCCAGGTGCCCCTAATATACAGTTTTAATGTTTGCAGTTCGATCATTACAAAGAGGTTTTTTTTTTCAACTTAAGACAAAAGCCTGCCCAAATCTATTTTTATAGAAAAAGATGACATGTTTATACAGAACAATTACCTCCCACTTGACTTACGATGTACCATATATAGGCTAATTGAATTTAAATTAAAAAAAAGAAATTTGGTCAACAAAATAATCAAGATGATCTTTATATAGTAGCTATGATACTGTAAGTAAATAATGTATGAAATGTGTGCACTGTGCAAGTTTGGACAGTTGTCAAATATGTCAAATTGTGTCTTAATTTTATTTCAGAGAATGTAAAAGTTGAAGAGACAAGCCTCACAGTATAATAATATTTTCTCTTTCCCCATTCTTTATTTTACCCAGTACACTTGTATATTAACAATTTTAAATAACTTTTTCTGTGCTTTTTTATTAAGGACAAGTGTTAAACCCATAGTTCTTAGTTCATAGACTCTCAGGAATTGTTTCAATGAATGATGCATATTTATGTTATCTTAGCCACTATAAACATCTTTTTTCTGGGCATGTGGATCTTAGTGAGTATATAGAATTTGAAATATTTTTATGGTGGTTAGATTCAAACAAAGTTTTTTTCTTGAGAGCTTAGATATTTTGCTCTAGAAAATTCATGTTACATATCAGAAATAGAATTTAAACATATTTTCCATATAAAAAACTTAACCACAATAATCATATTATTTGAGTAGAAGTCATACAGGAAAGTGATCATAATGTTTGGTTGCATAAATTACATATGCTTGTATTTGTGTATGATACTCTTGTATATAAATAGATTTTCTATGTCATTGCTTAAGAACAAAAAGATTTGGAGAGGTTAAATCAAATTTGGGTAAAATATTTCCTGAAATATATTTTTAAACAAAATATACTATTCTTGATATATTAGAAAGGGAAATGTTAACAGTCTTTAAGAAGAAAAATACAGATCTGCATGTTTTCCTTGACCTTTCTGCAGTTTATTGTGTGTGGTTTGATTTTCCTTTTTGGTACTTGAGTATTTTCTTGCCAGAATGAAATGTATTTTAAAACTACATTACGGAAAGTATTGTCCTCTAATTTAGCATTGCATTGTTAACCTTGTATTCATTAATTCTCTGCTTACAAAAATTTGAAGGACATACATTATGAGACAGAGTGCATTAGCTGACATAGTCCTGATATCTGTGAGCGCAAACACATTATGTCATTATTATAGCCACAGTTGCTATACATTTGCTTCTGGGCTATTAACATACACTTAAGTGGGTAATTATTACAGAAGGTGCCTTCTCCTTGACTTTGATTCCTAGCAGCTCAGGTATTCAAGTATAATTATGCTATAAGTTTTGAGATTTAGTTTTCTTTTTTGCAAGTTATCTTTAGAACATTGTAAGTATTAGGACATTATTGGTTTCCAGACAAAGTGGTCAGCTTTATTCCAAAAATACTAGTAATATATTGATAGTGCTTATTCTTCTATGCTTTAAGTTTTTATTAAATGATTTAAACCATATATTATATTTGGGTAACTGGTAAATGCTATGCCAGGAACCAATTTTTCTACTTTATAGAGCCATCTCTAATTTATGAGATTGTATTTTACAAGTTTGTATTCTCAAATCCATACCACTATTTGTATAAAATGAAAACAATATTATAAATGCTAGTTAAGTTCCCAGGCTAACCCACAGAGATACATTCATGACCTAATGTTGCTGACTTCTGATATTAATTACACTGACCTTAAATTCTGGGATCTAAGATCAAGACAGTTATGGGGGTGAGGATGAATTAGGAGAACAAGAAGAGTACTGTTTGCTAGCTACTAATGGTTAAGAACATCAATAAGGTTTGGCCTTCCCAGAGTTATAATTTTAAATTAGAAAATTTTAAACTCTGAAGAATCATTGGTAGAATTTCAGGCAATGTAGTTTAGATAATTAAGGATGAAATATTTTTACTCTGGCCTCAGTTCAGTTTTTCAAATCCCTAAATTCAATTTTACTCAGTAAATTGGTTTTAATTACTTCTTCCTTCTTTCCACATTTGAATCTACATATTTTCTAAGTGCTAATCTCATACACAATTGAGTAGGGATAGTTGCTGATAAGGGGGAAGCACAATGGTCACAATTTATAAATGTTGCTCTTTTGCAGTTTGGGACTAGGATCTTTTTGTAAATGTTCCTTTGTTTCAGGGAGTGGGTTGCATGTGTTTTGTTTTTCCTGGGAAGATCCTCTTCTGTATATTATTTGGTATGATTTAAATGTTTCCTTTTTCTTACAGGTTTTTGGTAAATATACCGGCTCTAGAACAAGTGAATCAGATTTTACACATCTTATTTATATTTTTACCCTTTCTGTGGGCACTCGGGACTCTGCCCCCACCTGACTCACTTTTCTTATGGGCGATGGAGCAGGTTTTAGAGTTTGGCCTTGGAGGCTCATCTATGTCAACACACCTCCGGTAATTATTTTAAATATTAAAGTTCTATGTAATTTATTCTTAAAGTTCAATCTTTCTTTTCGAGCAAATCTTTTTTTTCTTTTTCTCTGCAGGTTGTTAATAATGTTCATCATTTCTGCTGGAACAGCTGTAACATCGTATTTCATTCCCAGCACTGTTGGTGTGGTTCTTTTCATGACTGGACTTGGGTTCTTACTGAGTCTTAACCTAAGTGACATGTGTCTTGTCTTCAAACACAGTGTGACTAGACACAGAGTTGGAACCAAATCTAAGGCTTTACCCAGTGGTTCAGAAAAACAGTTTACTTGGAAGGAATGCCTTTTCTACATCATCATATTAGTCTTGGCTCTCATAGAAACTAGTCTGCTGCATCATTTTGCTGGTTTCTCACAGATTTCCACAAACAATCCTCAGGCTGTTGTTGGCTATGTTTTGATGATATTGCTTATAATACTGTGGATACTTAGAGAAATTCAAAGTGTCTGTATCTTTGGAATTTTCCGAAACCCTTTCTATCCAAAGGATGTGCAAACTGTGACTTTATTCTTAGAAAAGCGAACAAGACTTGTGAAGATTGGTGTTGTCAGAAGGATTTTGCTAAATCTAGGTAGGAAGATAAAAGCTATTAACTTTGTGTTATATCTAGGAAGTATATAAAAATATGGAATTCCCATGTTTTTGCAATATACAACATACAGGCATTTATTCATTTATATTTTGGTTTGTTTATTAGTTTTTTCAGTTAACTGCTTAAATGTGCTCATAAAAATCATTAACCAAAATAATTAAATTTGTCTCTTTTTTTTGTTTGTCCTAGTATCACCCTTTGCTATGATAGCATTTCTTTCATTGGACAGTTCCTTACAAGGGCTCCACTCTGTGTCTGTCTCCATTGGATTCACGAGAGCTTTTAGAATGGTAATCCTTATAAGCACTTAATAGTATTTTTGTACTGCTAAGTTTAATTGCAGTGTTGTTTATTCTGACAGTTTACTTAAATTTATCAAATTCTACTTGATAAAGTGGATAATTTGTGTACCGCAGGTATGGCAGCATACAGAAAATGCTTTATTGGAGACAGTCATTGTATCAGTAGTACACTTGTTGATCTCCAGTACGGATGTGTGGTGGAACAGAAGTGTGGATACAGGAATCAGACTCTTACTAGTAAGCATATGTTTTATTAGCTTTATTGAGATATAGTTCACATACCATAAAATCATCTACTTCGTATTTCAGCAGTAGGCAGAATTTTACAGCCATCACGACAGTCTAATTTTAAACCATTTTCAACATCCTAAGAAGAAACCTCATGCACATTAATGTCCTTCCCTATTTCCACCCTCCATCCTTCCCACCCCCCACTCCAGCCCCAGAAACCATTTTTACACATTTGGTTTCTCTGGTTGATTTATTTATCTATTTATCAGATGATGGATTTTTAGGTTGTTTTTACTTTTTGACTATTATGAATAATGCTGCTATGAACATTTGTGTACATGTTTTTGGACATTTATTTTTTGGACATATGTTCTCATTTCTCTTAAGTATCTAGGACTGGAATTTCAATTCATAGTAGGTCTATGTTTAACACTTCAGGATACTGCCAAACATTTTCCCAAAGTGATAGTACCATTTTACGTTCCCACCAACAATATCACAAAGATTTCTCTACATCCATACCAATACTTATTATCTGACTTTTTCATTCTGGTGGGTGCAAATTGCTATCTCATTGTAATTTTGATTTGCATTCCTTAAATGCTAATTATGCATCTTTTCATAAGTTTATTGGCCATTTGTGTATGTTTTTTGGAGAAATGTCTATTCTGATCCTTTGTCCATTTTATGCGTCTTACCCTTTTGTTGTTGAGTTTAAGAGTTCTTTATATATTCTGGATTCAAGTTCCTTGACATATATGGTAAACAAAAATTTTCTCCCATTCTGTAGGCTGTCTTTCTCCTTCTTGCTAATACCCTTTGAAGCAAAAAAAGTTTTTAATTTTGCTGAAGTTCAATTTATTTCTTTGTTCTTTTGTCACTTGAATTGTTGGGATCATGTCTAATAAACACTGCCTATTCCCAAATCAGAGAGATTTACTGTGTTTTCTTCTAAGCGTTTTACAGTTAAAACTATAACTCCTACAGTTGGGTCCATGATCTACTTTGAGCTTATTTTTGCACATGATATGAGGTAGGATTCCAAATCCATTCTTTTATGTATGGATACAATTGTTCCAGCACCATCTATTGAAAGAACTATCCTTCCCTCAATGACTTTTCCTGGCACGCTGGTCAAAAATCAAATGACAAATGTAAGAGTTTATTTCTGGACCCACAGTTCTTTTCCATTTATCTATATGTCTGTCTTTATGCCAGTACTATCCCATCTTTATTACTATACTTTGTAGTAGGTTTTGAAATCAGGAAGTGTGAGTCTTCCCACTTTGTTCTTCTTTTTCAAGATTGTTTTGACTCTTCTAGTGCCCCTGCATTACAATGTAAACATTAGTTGCAGCTTTTAAGTTTTAGCAAGAAGGCATCTGAAACTTTGGTAGAAATTACCTTGAATGTGTAGATCAATTTGGGGAGTATTGACATCTTAAAAAATTCTTCCCATCCATCAATATGACGTGTATTTCTATTTTTTTAAGATCTTTATTTCAACAATGTTTTGTAGTTTTCAGTGTCATAAGTCTTAATGCTTTTACTAAATTTTTCCTAAGTATATTATTCTTTTTGATGATATAGAGTTGTTTTCTTAATTCATTTTTTTTAATAAGGCTGCTTTATTTTTAAGATTTTTTTTCTTTTTTGACAGACAGAGATCACAAGTAGGCAGAGAGGCAGGCAGAGAGAGAGAGGAGGAAGCAGGCTCCCTGCTGAGCAGAGAGCCCGATGCAGGGCTCAATCCCAGGACCCTGGGATCACAACCCGAGCCGAAGACAGAGGCTTTAACCCACTGAGCCACCCAGGCACCCCTCTTAATTCATTTTTTGGCTTGTTTACTGCTAGAGTATAGAATACAATTAATTTTTAAAAAATAGTAATCTTGTGTCCTAAAACCTCATTTCCATGAGTTCTGGTAGATTTTTAGTGGATTTTTTAAGACATTCTGTATATAAGATCACATCATCTGCAAATTAGAAATAGTAGAGATATTTTTACTTCTTTCTTTTCAATCTAGATGTCTTTCCTCTGTTTTTCTTACCTACTTGCCCTGGCCAGAACCTCCTGTATAATGTTGAAGAGAAGAGTGGACATCTTATGAGGAAAGCAGTCAGTCTTTCTCCATTAAGTTGATGTCAGTTTTTTACCGTTAGATATCACATCAGTTAGTATAGATGTTCCTTTTTTTTTTTAAAGAAACTTTTTTTTTTTAAGGTTTTTTTATTGTCAGAGAGAGAGAGAGAGAGAGATATCAAGCACACAAGCAGGGGGACCAGCAGGCAGAGGGAGAAGCAGTCATGATCCCAGGGTCCTCTGACCAAGTCCTGCATTGGGCTCCTCGCTCAGCAGGACTTGGTCTCAGGACCCTGGGATCATGACTTGAGCCAAAGGCAGAAGCTAAGCTGACTGAGCCACCCAGGCGACCCTAGTATAGATGTTCTTTATCAGGTTGAGGAAGTTCCCTTCTATTTCTGGTTAGTCTTTTTATCATTACGGGTGTTGGATTTTGCCTGATGTATTTTCTGTCTATTGAAATGGTCATGTGGTTTTGTCCTTTAATTTGTTAACATGGAATAATATGTTGATTTCTGGTTGTTAAACCAACCTTGCATTCTAGGAATAAATCCCATTTGGTTATGGTGTATAATCCTGCTTATATGTTGCAGGATTTGATTGACTAGTATTTTTGTGTGGTTGATATTTATATGTATCTGTTGCTTTCTTTTATTGTCATGTCTTTGGTTTAGATATCAAAATAGCACCGACTCATAGAATGATTTAGGAATTCCATACTAATTATTCTTAAATGTTTGATCATATTTAAATATTTTGCGGTATGTAGTATTTTGTAATATGGAAGGCATCTGAGCCTCAGCTTTTCTCTGAGTAGCTTTTAAATTACAAATTCAATTTCCTTAATTTTTATATGTCTATTCAGTTTTTATATTTCTTCTTGAGTTACTTTATGTTTTTCTAGGAACTTGTTTGTTTCATTTAAGTGATCAAATTTATCAGCATACAGTTCATAGTATTCTCTTACTGTCCTTCTAATTTTTTTCTGTAAGATTTCTATAAGGTAAAGTTATCTCTTTCATTCCTGATTTTAGTAATTTGAGTCTTCTCTGTTTTATTCTTGGCCAGTGTGGCTAAAGGTTTGTCCATTTTATTGATCTCAAAAAAACCAGCTTTTGGTTTCATTGATTTTCTTGATTGTTTTTATATTCTCTATTTTTTCATTTCTGCCCTCATATTTATTATTTTCTTTCTTCTGCTTACTTGAGGTTCAGTTTGTGCTTTGTTTTCTAGTTTCCTAAGGTGGAAGATTATCTTATTGGTTAAGATCTTCTATATAGGCATTTAAAGCTAGCTATAAATTGCCCTCTGAGCACTGTTTTAGCTGAATCACAAGTTTTGGTATGTTGTGTTTTTGTTTCATTCAACTCAAAATGTTTTCTCTTTTTTTGTGTGTGTGTGATGTCTTCTTTGACCCCTTGGTTACTTAGCAATGTATCTTTTAATGGGTTTTTTTTTGGTAGGATTTTATTTTTAAGTAATCTCTACACCTAACTTGCAACTCCAAGAACAAGAGTTACATACTCAACCAACTGAGCCATCCAGGCACCCCAGCATTGTGTCTTTTAATTTCAAGATTCCTTTATTAATTTTTTTTATTTCTATTGTTGATCAAATTCTGTTTTGGTTAAAGAATATACTTTGTGTGATTTGTATGAACATACTTGTATGATTTCAATCTACTAAGGTTTGTCTTATGACTTCTGTTTATCTATATAATACTCTCTAAAATAAGGATGAATTAAGGATAGTTACTTAACTATTTACCACTTCTGGTTCTCATGACCTAACAAGTGTGTAATGCAAAAAGTTAGGCAACTTTAAGCTATCCTAGCACTCTGTTTGTCCTCTTTGTTATTACTTTTTTCCTAAGGGAGCCCAAACTTTTAAAAATGTAGACTCATTTATTCCTTGTGGGGTTGGAGAAAATTATAACAAAGAATCTCATATAAGGGCTATATCCACAAAAGTGTTGTAGCAATAATAAAATTATACAGTTTTCCTTATGTGATCTTGAAAATTCATGAAGTCTTTGAGAATAAAAGAAAGATTTTTACATCTCTACAGGTTGGCATCATGCGTGATCGTCTGATTCAGTTCATCTCTAAACTGCAGTTTGCTGTGACTGTACTTTTGGCATCATGGACTGAGAAAAAACGTCGAAAATCTACCACCACTTTATGTATTCTCAACATTGTCTTCTCTCCATTTGTGTTGGTCTTCATCATTTTCTCTACACTACTCTCCTCTCCCTTACTTCCCCTCTTCACCCTTCCTTTGTTTTTGGTGGGCTTTCCCCGACCTGTTCAGATTTGGCCAGGAGCAGTGGGCACCGCAGCCTGTGTGTGCGCAGACACGGTGTACTACGACCAGATGGTCCCAGGTCTGACCACTGCACTGCAGGCTGCAATGGCAGCTGGAAGTTTAGGTAAGTAAATGCTTTTGCTTAAAAAATCCTCACTGATATATTTAAAATACAAAAAAAAAAAAAAAAAAAAAAGTCTTTTGATTCAACCATTATATAGATTCTAATACTGTGATATATGGCAGAAGGACTAACTGAAATAGAAGTATATCTCTTGCTCCTTATTTTGAGGTAAATAAAGTCATAAAAATAGTAAGGGGAAATTTCATTAAGGTGACTTGACATTTTTTAAAAATATTTTCTTGGATAAAATCAGGCTATAGTCCCACTACTTAACCATGAAGACATCTTATCTCCCAAAATTTCCATGAATTTATAGTGAGTTCACATCAAGTAGATGCAATGGCTTAGATCCATAAATAGTAAAAACTAGCTTTACATAATACAAGATTGAAGGGCTTAGGGAGTTTGTTAGGATCTTGTTAATTACTGTATGGCAATGTAAATAGTCTGACAAGGTTACAGGGCAAGATAACAAAAGCTGTGGCCAATGATCAGTAGCCTCCCAAAGTGAAGTACTATGGAAGTATCAGCAAGAAAAAAAAATTTATGAGGATGAACTAATTTTATGAGTTAATGCTTTCATTGTACACTTAACTAGAAATTCAAATATATTGTGCTTCTCAAGGTTCTCAAGGTTGGTTTTAGATAAGGCCCAAGTGTGCTGTCTCCTATCATATGCCTTAGCCTTTGAACCTTGTTTTAGAAATATCCAGTGACATCTTGGTAAACTGATTCCAGGCAGAATAATAATTTCAAATTAGAATTTTAATGAAATACTTACTTGGATTGAACTTTTCTAATTATTTGTTACCTAAATTTGGGAGATAATTTAGGAAAAACTTTATAGTACAAATTTTTTAATGAATAATCATTTTTCTTTCTCAAAGAAAGTATTCTACACTTTTAATCTTTTCATCCAGTTTTAATTAAGGTTTATCATATAATATTATGCCACTTACGAAAATACCTGTGAGGTTTGACTCACATCTAAAGTAATAAATACCTAAGGTAGAAATTATACTTTATTATGAAATCAGTTACACTCAGCCAAGAAGTGTGTCATAAAGTTTCTCTGGGTGGGGGGGGACAATGAGATAATATTTCACACACATCTGGTTGACAGAAATGTAGAAGTCTGACATTACCAACTATTGGCTAGGGTATGAAAAATAGGGACTTTCACACCCTTCTAGAAGGGAATATAAATTCGTATAACCACCTTGAAGAGTAAACTAGTAGTCTATAGTAAAGGTATACATATCCCATGACCTAGGGATTCACTTTTAGATTCCATAATTCTAATTAGATTCTGATTCTAGAGAAACTTTTGTACATGTGTTTTGGGGGTTCCCCAAGCCCATATCCAGGTTTGATGATTCACTGAGAGGACTTGCAGAGCTCAATATATATTTGTACTCATGGCTAAGATTTATTATAGAAAAAGAATGCAGAACAAAGTCAATGAAGAGAATAGTTACATGGGGTAAATCATGGTGCAAGCTTCCAGATGTCCTCTCCCGATGGAATCACTCAGAACATGCTTAATTCCCCAGTCACACATTGTCACAACCTGTGTGATACGGTGACTACCAGGGAAGCTTATTTGAGACTGAGTGCCTGGGGCTTTTATTGGAGTGCGGTCATGTAGGCCACCTTTTATTGGTGGTGTGGCCATGTAGGCCACCCTCTGCCTAGCATGTACCAAGATTCCAGACTCCTAGAAAGAAAACAGGTGTTCAGTATAAACTGTATTGTTTGTACAAACTGTTTAGACACAGTGACACTCTTATCAAGGAGGATGGTGAGAATTCTCCAGAAATGGCAAGTCCCCATTGCCAGCCATCAAACAGCTTTGCAAGCAGGACTTTCAAAGGGTAACAGTTAGTTCTGCTATGTTAACTCTTTACTGTACAGCACATAGCATAAGCAGACTAGCACAAAGGTAATCCCTGCAGTATTATTTATGATAGAGAAAAATTGGAAATATATGGAATGTGTTTATAAATGGGAAATGAATGTTCAAATTTAGCTGTATTCATACAGTGAATTCTCAACTGTAGGTGCAAATGACTCGAACTATTTGCAGTCAACATGGGCAGATCTCAGAGACATAATGTTAAGAGAAAACTAATTTTTTAAAGTTTTTATACAGTGTGGTAGTAGCATTTTATGTAAATTTTTAACACCACAAAACATTTTTATATGTGTGTTTATAAAAAAAAGTCCAAAATACTTTAAATAAATAATGTGAAGTTGGCTTTTATATACTTTTTACATTTAATACTTTTCTACTTTTCCTACTGTAGTTAGAATTTTATATAGCAGTTTCTAATTTGTTTCTCTGGAAAATATATCCTTGAATTTTTATGTATTACCTATAGATTTTCTCTTTTAACTGTTCCTGTTCCTATCAAAAGCTTAATTTAATGCCCCCTGATATGCAATGAATAATTGTTTCTATTAACATAGAGAATAAAAGGAGCTATGAATCAGTTCCAAGTGTCTTATCAGTTTTGAAGATTCACATGGCAAAATAAAACAAGCTTGAATACTACTTACTTTTTTTTTTTTCTAATTTGTTTTAGGTCTCCTCTTACCTGGATCTCATTACTTGGGCCGTTTTCAGGATCGTTTAATATGGATAATGATTCTAGAATGTGGTTATACTTACTGCTGTATTAACATTAAGGTCAATGTACATTTGAAACCTCTCTAGTATTTTTATAGCACATGTGTAAAATTTTACCTGTTATAGACATAGCATACACTTAATAGCTCGACTTAAGAGTATCAGTTAATTACCTGTGAAAATGCCTAAGGGATTTTTAAAGTATATTTCAATATGAACACATTCTAGGTAGACCAGTGTTGATTGTATAATAGAGCGTAGTAACAAAATATACTTGCCCTCTTTTTGTCCAGGCCTGTTCTTTATATCCTTATCTAGTTGAGCATCTCAAAAGTGTGACTCAGTAATATTTTTTTACTCCTATATCACATAAGCATTCTCGACTTAATAAAAAAAAACCTCTTCTGATCCTTACTACCCTGCTACACCCTGCCTTTCTCCTCTTTTTAAAGCAAAATGCCTTAAAAGAATTACTTAAATCAAATCTTAAATTTCATTTCTCCCATTCTCTCTTCAACTTACTCTAGGTTTTTGACCCTGTTATCTATTACTGTACCAAAACTGCTCCTGTCAAGGTCTCTACTGGTTAACACATTGCTAAATCTAATGTCAGTTCTCTGACCTGGTCTTATTATACCTGTCTACAGCATTTGACACAGTATCTTCTTTTAGCTTGTTTCATGGGTCAGTCCTTGTCAGTCTCCTTTGATGGTTCCTTCTCTTTTCCTTGACCTCTTTTTAGTTTCTTTAAGACTTTATTTATTTGAGAGAGAGAGAAAGAGCACGCAGAAGCAGGGGGGATGGGGCAGAGGAGAGGGAGAAGCAGACTGTGGCTAAGCAGGGAGTCGGAATTGGAATCGGAGCTCAGTCCCAGGACCCTGGGATCCTGACCTGAGCCCAAGGCAGATGCTTAATCGACTGAGCCACCCAGGTGCCCCTCTTTCCTAGGCCTCTTAATTAACATCAGACCGGAACTGTTGAATCACTTTATTGTACACTTGAGACTAACAGAGTATTGTATGTTAACTTTACTGGAATTAAAGCTTAAAAAATAAAGTACACAAAATGAAAAAAACAACAGACTGTCCAGAGCCTAGCAGTCCTTGGTAACAACTCCATCCTTCTGGTAGCTCAGCCCCAAAACATTTGGGCTTTAGTCCAGTGGTATTTCACTCCTGTTTACCTCCATACCCCACATGCACTCCAACAAGAAATCCTGTTGGCTGTCTTTAAGCCATATCCTATATGCCACCACCTCTCTCTACCCTACAATTAGCTATCTTTATCTCTTTCCAAGGTCATTGCAATAGTCTCCCAATTGGTCTCCCTGCTTCTTTCTACCTATGCCTCCCAATAGTCTGTTCTCAACTAGAGTAATCTTTAATATCTAACTCATTTCATGGTTCTTCTCTACTCAAAACCCTACAGTGGATCTCTTTTTTTCATTCAGAGTAAAAGTCAAGGCCCTAAATGGTCAGGCTCTCTATTTCCTCTTGGCTTCATCTACTACTTGAATCCTCTCACTCTACTCCAGCCTACTGGCTATTCTCTCTACCTGGAATGCTCTTTTTCATATAACCACACAGCTAACTCCCTTACCACCTTCAAGTCTTTGCAAATTTATCACCTCAGTGAGATCTATGGCTATCCTATTTAAAATTGTATTCCCACGGGACGCCTGGTGGCTCAGTTGGTTAAGCGGCTGCCTTCGGCTCAGGTCATGATCCCAGCGTCCTGGAATCGAGTCCCACATCGGGCTCCTTGCTCAGCAGGGAGCCTGCTTCTCCCTCTGCCTCTGCCTGCCACTCTGTCTGCCTGTGCTCACTCTCTCTGACAAATAAATAAATAAAATCTTAAAAAAAAATTGTATTCCCACTCCCATCCTGGCACTCCCAGTTCTCCTTGGCTTACTTTACTTTTTCTCTATTTTTCTAGCACTTATACCTTCTAACAAACTATATAATTTACTTATTTTCATTGTTGACTGTCTGTGTCCCTTTACTCTCTAATGTAATTGTCACAAGGGCAAGGATCTCTGTTTGAAGGAATATAGTCTAAGGCCCTGGAACATTGTCTGGCACTTAATAGCCCCTTGATAAATATTTGTTGAATGAATAGTGGTGAATGAGTGAATTTTTTGTCTTAGCACAGATGGGATAAAATTGCTGGTAATTAAAAAGCTCTTTAGCCCAGTGGTTCTCAAAATTCAGTTCCCCAAATTAGTAATATTGACATCTCCTGGAACTTCTTAGAAAGGGACAGTCTTGGGCACCACCTCAGAACTACTGAATCAGAAACTAGAGGAGGGCCCAGCAACCTATGTTTTAACTGCCGTCCAGTGATTCTGACTCACCTAAAGTTTGAGAACCTAGTCTAACCTGTATAAATAAGAGAAGGCAAATCTCATTCAATATTGAGAGCATTATAAAAAAATGTTTAAAAAATATTGAGGACCTTTTCATTGCTTCATTTAGTCTCTATTTTTAAAAATGGTATGTTTTATAATGCCTAATAATGTGGCTCCTTTATTTCTCTTCTGTGCTCTATTATATATGTAAAGATACATTTTTTTGATGGCAGTCTTTTTTTCTTTTCAGTTTTTTGGACACAGGTGGCTTAGCAATACCACCTTACCAACATTTATATGTTATATGCTTTAAAGTTTACAAAGCACTTTTTAAAAAATTATTTATTTTTAGAGATTGTGAGGGGTGAAGGGCAGAGGGAGAGGTAGAGAGAGAATGTTAAACAGCTCCAGGCTCAGTGTGGAGCTGGATATGGGGCTTGATCTCACAACCCTGAGATCATGACCTGAGCCAAAATCAAGAGTCTGACACTTAACTGACTGAACCACGCAGGCACCCCAACAAAGCAGTTTATTACTTAAATCTTCACAACCCTATGTGCTAAGATTAGTTTTCTTTGAAAGAGAAAAGGAATCTTGGTAAGTGATCTACTCAAGATTCTGTGCAAACACCTGGTAAAGCCATGATTTAAAAATGGTTTCTGATGTTCACATCCTGTGTTCTTTCTCTGGATTTTAATACAACTTGACAGCATTGTCTTTTTATTAAAGGCACTGGTAACTTTGTAAAAATGTATAAATAAGTAAACAATGATAGCAATAGTAATAGTAAACAGTGACCTGCTGCATCCTCTTCAAATGATTCCTTATAGAGAAGTAATAAAAAATGTGTTTAAAATTCACATAAAAACACATTCAGGGGTGCCTGGGTGATGCAGTCAGTTGGGCATCAGACTCTTGGTTTCAGCTCAGGTCATGATCTCAGGGTCGTGGGATTGAGCCCCACATCGGGCTCCACTGGGCGCAGAGTCTGCTTGGGACTCTCTTCCTCTTCTGAAAGGGTGGGAGGGACAGTTCTGATCAAGTGTGATAAATTTTTATAGACCTATATATAAATATATACCTATATATTTCTAAGTGTAATTGCTCTCCCTCTGTTAGAAAGTTGAGGGGAGGAGTCGATCTCCTGTTCCTCATTCCATTGCCTTGTATGAGAGGTATTAGGCTTCTGGGGGGAAATCAGCTGCTTCTCAATCTGTGCCAAGTTCACTTGGGAAGATGGCAATAGATGCCAGGGCTGGCCATGGGTCCCCTTGGGATATGCCCTGGAGAATGGTAAGAAAATGACTTAAAGAGAAAAAATACATATTTTAAATTTGAAAAAAAAAATTTCTCCCTTCCTCAAATAAATGGATAAATCTTTAAAAAATAAATAAGTAAAAATAAATTAAAAACACATTCATAGTATTCATTTCATCAACATATATTTGCTGCATATCAGTACTGTGTCGAGTACTGATTTGGGCACTGCAGACGTGGTAGTAACCAAAAGAGAGCTGCTTTATGGAGTTTACATTATAGTTGGAGGAGACAGACAGGAACCAAATACATAAATCTGTATGATGATGATGATGTTATTATAATTAAAAAACTGGAACAGAAAAATGATTGAATAAATTCCAGAATATCCACAGTAGAATAATGCTGTCATATAAAGTAGGATAGAAAACTACCGTATATGGTAAATAATTCCAGTTTTGCCTTTTGCCCTCCAAAAAAAATTTATATTTAAAAAAGTTTTTTGGGGCACCTGGTAGATCAGCTGGGTAAACATCTGCCTTGGGCTGGTCATGATCCCAGGGTCTTGGGATTGGGCCCTGCATTGGGCTCCCTGCTCAATAAGGAGCCTGATTCTCCTTCTTTCTCTGGCACTTCCCCTGGTTGTGCTCTCTCAATCTCTCTCTCTCTTTCTCTATCAATAAAATCTTAAAAAAAAGAAAAAAAGTATTTTGTAAGTATGATTCAACCTTCACTATACATACAGTCTTTCAAAATTATGGTCATATAATTAAATTGTTTTGCCAATTTCTAGTGGCAATTCTGTAATTTCTTTTAAAGTAGTACCATAACTTTTCAACTCTATATGCAGCATCAAATGTGTTGAAGTGCCAGTAAGTTTGAGTAAAGGTGTAGCTCTTGAGTTAAGGAATTTTTTTTGCGTTTTCCATATTTTCATTATGAGAATCCAATCCATGGGAATATACAAAAGTAGTTGCTTTTCTCTATGTAATAAGTGATCATAAATTCAAATACTTTATCTTTCTTCTTTAGGGGTTAGAATTGCAAGAGACATCCTGTCATACTGCTGAAGCTCAAAGAGTTGATGAAGTTTTTCAAAGTGCCTTTGAACAAGAATATTCAAGAGTATGTTCTATTAATGAACACTTTGGAAATGTCTTGACACCCTATACTCTTTTGCCAGTAAAACTCTATTCTGATGCCAGGAATGTTCTATCTGGCATAATCGATTCTCATGATAATTTAAAAGAATTTAAAGGTGACCTTATTAAAGTACTTGTGTGGATACTTCTTCAGTACTGTTCCAGAAGGCCTCATGTGCAGGAGGTTGTTCACAAAACTGAAAATAAAGGGCAAGCATCTCTAATAATCCTGCCTGCTTTGAATACTTCACCACAAACCCAATCCCCAGAAGACTCAGATAGTTTAAATTCAGAAATTTTGGATGACTGGTCTGATGATGTTTTTGGTGATGAGCCAACTATCAGAAAAGGAAAAGAAGAAAAAGATCAATTAAAAGTTGTACCAGGTGTAAATTTTCCTATTCCAGGATCAGTAGAATCTCAGGGTGTTAGTGAGCATTCTGTAGGAACAGTTCCTGAAAACAGTCTTTACAAGTCAGTTATATTGGGATACCCTGTTGTTGACAAAGGAAAACAAAAAGATGTGGCATATATCCCCCTTGTGGAATTCAGTTGTTCTCATTCTCACTTGTTACGCTTACCTGAAGAGTGGACATCTAGCTGTTTGCCTAATTCCAAGATGAGAGAGATGAGCTCACTCTTTCCAGAAGAGTGGTACCAATTTGTGTTAAGGCAGTTGGAATGTTTTCATTCAGAAGAAAATGCCTCAAGTGTCCTAGAAGAAATTGCAAAGGACAGAGTTTTAAAAGACTTTTATGTTCATGCAGTAATGACTTGTTATTTTAGTTTATTTGGAGTAGACAATATGGTTCCCAGTCCTGGTCATATATTGAGAGTTTACAGTGGCGTTTTGCCTTGGTCTCTTGCCTTGGATTGGCTCACAAAAAAGCCAGAACTGTTCCAACTAGCGCTGAAAGCTTTCAGGTAATTCATTTTGATTATACATAAACTGTAACTGGCAGAAAAATACTGATTTTTTTTAAACCTAGAAGGAGATACTTCTTCATTTCTAACTATAAAAAATAATTACTTTCTGGGGCACCTGGGTGACTCAGTCATTAAGCGTCTGCCTTAGGCTCAGGTCATGATCCCAGGGTCCTGGGATTGAGGCCCGCATCGGACTCCCTGCTCTGTGGGAAGCCTGCTTTTCCCTCTCTCACTCCCCCTGCTTGTGTTCCCTCTCTCACTGTGTCTCTCTCTGTTAAATAAATAAATAAAATATTTTTAAAAAATAATAATAATTACTTTCCTAAAAATAAAAGAAATGCGTAGTATGTACAGTGATTATCAGGATTACATTTTAATTTCCACTTCCATTAATTTTATATGGAGAACCTGTTTTTCATTTGACTTATTGGATTTTTTTTACTTCACTCCATCATTTCTTCCTGATCTTTTTATCTGAAATATGTATGATTTTAGTGCAATGTCTTAAAAATATCGATTGAACAGTCTATTTCATCTATGAAGTTGATTTTATAAATTTTATTAAAACTTCTAAAATTCTTTATTTCTCCATTGTTAAGGTATACTCTGAAACTAATGATTGATAAAGCAAGTTTAGGTCCAATAGAAGACTTTAAAGAGCTGACTAACTGCCTTGAAGAATATGAAACTGACTGGTACATTGGTTTGGTATCTGATGAAAAGTGGAAGGAAGCAATTTTACAAGAAAAACCATACTTGTTTTCTCTGGGATATGACCCTAATATGGTAAGTTTAAAAATGTGTTTTTATACATTTTCATATATTGACCTTAAAGAAACTAAAGTATTTAAGTGATAGAGATACAACATTCTGGGTATGGATATATTAATCATATCATTAAGGCCTTTGTAATCATGACTTTATGGCCAACATAGTACAATCCTAGAATGACTGATTATTTACTTTTGCAAACCTAATATGAGCTAATTTAAAATGTATAGCCAATGTGCAATAACTGCACTAAGATAGCCAAGTAAACTTAATATGCTATAACATATTTGACTAAATGGATTATATTCCTATGCCAAATCTGAGTCATGAATTATGACTTTGGATTTGACTCCTAGAAGAAAAATTAATTTGTAAGTGGCAAAGTGTTCATTTTGCTGACATCAGTGTTTTATCTGAAGCAAACTGACCTGTAAAAATTCGGAGACTCCAAATAGGAAATAACTTTTTTTTTTAAGAAATTTGTGGTCGTTCTCATTACATTTAAAATGTCATCAGATGTGCACAGTGTGATTCAATGTTACACGCTCATTGGAGGTTCTATATCTGGCATTGTAGCTTGAAGAGCTCTGTAGATTTCCTCCCCATCAAAATAATGAAAATTGTTTTTAAAAAACTTGGAAATGATCCTAAGGGCATTTTCAGATGAAGAAATATTTATTCAAAAGTTTCAACTAAAATCCAATAAGAGTAGTGAGAGATTGCAGTATTTGGACCAAGACCCCATTCCTTCCCAACTCAGCAAGACAGAAACTCCTCAGACTGATCTAAACAAGAAGGGTTCCTTCTCACTTCCGCTCCTAGTTGGAAGACTGTTTTCCTGGGAGAGTCAGGGCTTCAGCATTTCTTATCTTACCTCCAGCTACCTGTTGTGAGGCTAGGTTCTGAGCATGTGTAGTTCAGAGGTGAGAACTCCTTTCTGGCCAACCCATCTCTTTGGATAGAGGCTTTACTGTGGACTTGGTGCCCCTGAGAATAATGGGGCCCTGACCAGCCTTACCTCCTAGAAGGTGGAGGTTCCACACAGGGAGAGGCAAGCCAAGAAGACCTGAGGTTACTGCTGCCTTCTGCTTCCTAAAGCAGAGGTGTCTCTCAGGGAGAAGCATGCTGTTGTCTCACCCCCTGATACAGAGCTCTGGCTAAGAGATTTTGCCCAGTGGGAGAAGTCAATCATAAAACAAAACAAAACAAAACAAAACAAAAACAACTTCTAAATTTCTCCCAAAGGAAATTATTTCACTTGCAACAGTGTGGATACGTTGACACCTAAGATGCTCTCAAAAACAATGGAGCTTGTGGTAAAAAGTAATTAAGGGGCTACCGGTAAATTTGTTAGAGACATAAACTAAACTGTAGGCTGAGTAGGTAAACAGAACCAGGGGAAGAAACAGTAAAGATGAGCCCTCCTGGGGCCAAAAAATGTGCCCACGTTTAATTGGATCAGTCTATGAAACAATTTACTTCCCAGGTCATTGTTGAAAACATAAAGCAACCACCTGGCAATCATTGGAGCTTAGCAGCTGAGTGTGAGCAATTAACAGATGAAGTGAGCCCTGCTAAAACCACTGCTATCTCAGTAACTGGACATTCACAAGGCTGTACTCCCCAAGGAACCAAAATCAAAGGCTTCACATTTGTGGGGAGAGTAGGAATTAACTTCACTAAAGCCATCCAGCCCCTTACTAAACTAGTAAGTAAATAAATAACAAGCCCTGGTGGGGGGCAAGGGTCAATCCTAGAATTACAGTGGTGTTATATAAAATGTCCAGTATTGAACACAAATTTAAAAAAAAAAAAAAGACATAAAAAGAAACAGGAAAGTCAGACCCATATACCAGGAGGGTAAATTGCCTATGAGTGACTAGATGGCAGATTTAACAAGGATTTCAAAGTAGCCATTATAAAAATGTTCAAAGGACTGAAAGAAACCATGTTTAAAGAAAAAGCAAAGTGGATAACAAAGTGGATATTGGAGGAAAGTACCTCAGTAATAAGGTCACATATGACAGCCCACAGCCAACATCATATTCAATGGTGAAGAGCTGAAAGCTTTTTCTCTAAGATTAGGAACAAGACGAAGATGCCCACTCTTGCCGCTTTTATTCAACATAGTATTGTAAGTCCTGCCCCAGCAATTAAACAAGAAAAAGAAATAAAGTCATCCAATTTGGAAAGGAAGAATTAAAACTGTCACTATTTGCAGATGACATGATATTATATGTAAAAAGTCCTAAGTACTCCACCAAAAAACTTAGAAATAATAAGCAACTTTAGTAAAGATGCAGGATACAAAATAAATACACAAAAATCTGTTGTTTCTATACACCAATAACAAGCTGTCAGAAAGAGAAGTTAAGAAAACAATTTACAATTACATCTAAAAAATAAAATAATTTTTTTATAATAAATAAATAAATAAAATAAAATTCCTTTAACCAAGGAAATGAAAGACCTTACATTGAAAACTGTAAGACATTGATTAAAGAAATTGAGGAAGACACAAATAAATGGAAAGGTGGACTGGAAGAATTAATACTATTTTTTTTCTTTTTTTTTTTTTAAGATTTTATTTATTTATTCGACAGACAGATATCATAAATAGGCAGAGAGGCAGGCAGAGAGCCAGAGGAGGAGGCAGGCTCCCGACTGAAGAATTAGTACTATTTAATGTGCATACTACCCAAAGCAGTCTACATATTCACCGCAATTCCTATCAAAATTCCAGTGGCATTTTCACAGAAATAGAACAATCCTAAAATTTGTATGGAACCACAAAAGACCCTTAATATCCAAAGCAATCTTGAGAAAGACCAAAGCTAGTAGTATCATGCTTCCTGATATCAATGTATTGTTGGGCCTCTATCATACAGAAATGTAATATACTTGCCAATAATTGCAGAATGGAAGTCCATGGAAATAAAGCTGTATTAAGCAAAAGAAATGATTCCTGATGGTAACTTGAATCCATAGGAATAAAGGAGAACCAGAAATGATAAATCAGAAGTTAATGTAGCAAAAGTGATAAATATATACTTGTTCCCTTTAAGTTTCTTTAAAAGACATAAAAGTATATAAATGGTAATTATAAAAATACATTATTGGGCTTGAAACATTATAGGCGTAATATGTATAACAATACCACAAAAAGGGGCAAAAGGAGAGTAGAATTATACAGGATTATTGTTTCCTATCTCACCAGAATTAGTGTAAACCAATGCTGATTTTGATAAGTTATTTATGGCAAGCTCTAGAGCAATCACTGAGAAAAATAACTTAATTTTAAGTGAAAAAATCATTAAAGAAATTAAAATTCAGTATTAGAAGATATTCACTTAATGCAAAAGAAGGTAGTAAAAGAGGACTAGAGGTACAAAAAAGGAGAGATATAGAAGACAAAAGGAAAATGACAGACTTAAATCCTGCTGTATCACTAGTAACATTAAAAGATTAAACAGTTGAAAGGCAGAGATTGTCAGACTGGATAAAAAAAACAAACTGAAAGTAAAAGGGTGAAAAAGGCATATCAGGCAAGCAGCAACAACAGGAAAGCTGGAGTACCTATACTATTGTCAGAAAATAATAGACTTTTAAACAAAAAATGTTACTAAAGATTAAGAGGGACATTTTATAGTGATAAAAGGGTTAGTCCATCAGGGAGCTAGAACAATTATATATGCAGCTAACAATGAACCACCAAAATATATGAAGGAAAATTGACAGAAATGAAGAAAGAAGTAGACAATTCAATAATAATAATTTAAGACTTCAAAACACTACTTTCAGTAATGGATAGAGCAAATAGGCAGAAGATCAACAGAAAAACAGAATGCTTGAACAACACTATAAACCCGTAACACCAAACAGACAACTGTAGAATATTCCACCTAAAAACAATAGAATATTCATTATTCTGAAGTGTGCATGGAACATTCTCCAGGGTAAATCATATGCTAATACATAAAACAAACTTAATACATTTCAAATGATTGAAATGTATCCTCTGACCAGAAGGAAATGAAATTAAAAATCAGTGAGAGAAAGAAATTGAGTAAACTAACAGATATGTAAACTAAACAGGTAACAGCTTATTGAGTAAACTAACAGAGTAAACTAACAAGATATGAAATTAAACAACACATGCCTAAATCGCCAGTGGTCAAAGAAGAAATTAGAATAAAATTGAGATGAATGGCAAGAAGAGACAGTATAGCAAAACTTGAAAGATGCAATTAAAGCAGTCTTTAGAGGAAAATTCATAGCTTTAAAATGTCTATTTAAAAAGAAGAAAGATTTCAAATCATAGCTTTAACCTTCCATCTTATAACACTAGAAAAAGAAGAGTAAACTAAATTTAAAGCAAATAGAAGAAAGAAATTAATAAAAATAAGAAAAGTGATTATGAAATAGAAAATGAAAAAAGAGGGACGTTACTACTGACTTTATAGAAATAAAAATGATTATAAAGGAATATAAAAACTACCAAAACTCACTCAAGAAGAAATAGGTAATCTGAACAGACCTATAACAACTAAGGAGATTGAATTAGTAATCAAAATACTAACCGTAAAGAAAATATGAAAACTATATGGCTTTGTTACATAATTTTACCAAGTACTTTTTTTTTTAAGATTTTATTTATTTGAGATAGACAGTGAGAGAGGGAACACAAGCAGGAGGTGTGGTAGAGGGAGAAGCAGGCTTCCCGCTGATTAGGGAACACAATGAGAGGCTTGATCCCAGGACCCTAGGATCATTACATGAGCTGAAGGCAGATGATTAACGACTGAACCACCCATGTGCCCCCACCCAAGTAATTTAAAGAACAATACCAGTTCTTCACAAACTCTTCAAAAAAAAAAAAAAAAGCACTTACCAGTACATTCTCTAAAGCCTGTATTAACCCTAATATCAAAAGCATAAGAAAACATTACAAGGATAGAAAATTACAGGCTAATATCTTTTATCAATGTAGTTGCCAAAATCTGTAACAAAATTATAGCAGACTGAATCCAGCAACATATAAAAGAATTATAAAACCATGACCAAGTGATATTTATCCCAGGAATCCAATGTTGCCTTAACATTGAAAAATCAGTTAACGTAATATACCATATCAATTGAATAAAAAAAATAAAACTGTATAATCATCTCAGTAGACACAGAAAAAGCATTTGACAAAAAAATCCAAAGACTAGGAAGAGTAAGGAGTTTTCCTCAATTTGATAAAGGCATCTGTGAAAAACCCATCATACTTATTGGTGAAAAGCTGATGGTTCCCTATGATCAGTAGTAAGACAAGGATTTTATTCACCACTTTTATTAAACATTATATTAGATCAGTAGTAAGACAAGGATTTTATTCACCACTTTTATTAAACATTATATTAGAGATTCTAGCCAAGGTAATTAAGCAAGAAAAAAAAAAGATACTCATCGGAAAGGGAGAAGTGAAATCATCTCTATTCACAGATAATATGATTTTGCATATAGAAATTCTAAGGAATTCTCTAAAAAACTTAAAACTATTAAGTACAGCATGGTTATAGGATACAAGATAAACATACAAAAATCTATTATGTTTCCATACACTAGGAATCTAAAATCTAAAACACAATCTAAAAATGAAGTTAAGAAAACAATTCTACTTAATACTTAAGAAGAAATTTAGCAAGAAAAGCATGAAACATATTCTCCGAAAACCATGAAATGTTGTTGAAAGAAATGATTTAAGATTTAATAACATGAAAAAACATCCTATGTTCCTGGCTCAAAATGATAGGATGACAATACTCCCCAGTTGATTCACAGAGTTGGTACAATACCCATCAGAATCTCAGCTGGCTTTTTGTGACATTGGCAAACTGTTTCTTAAATTCATATGGAATTTCAAGGGACCCTGAATATACAGAACAATCTGAAAATTGTCAGACTAACACAAATTTCAGAACTTAGTACAGACCAGCAATTAAGACAGTATGGCAATGGCATAAAGATAGACATAAAAATCAATGAAATTGAACCAAAATCTAGAAATAAATTCATGTGGCTTTGATAAACTGATTTTAACAAGGTTGCCAAGACCATTCTTCAGCAAATGGTATTGAGACAGATAGCCACATTCAAAAGAGTGTCATCGGACCCCATTTTAGTTTTCAGAGCTGCTACAACAAATTACTGTGAACTGGGTGGCTTGAAACAACAGAAGTTTATTCTCTCAGAGTTCTGGAGGTCAGTAGCCTGAAATCACGATGCCAGCAGGGCCATACTCTGTCCAGAGGCTTTAGGGAAGAAGCTTGCCTCTTCCAGCTGCTGGTGACTCCTGGTATTCCTTGGCTTGTGACAGCATAACTCCAGTCTCTGTTTCTTCACATGGACACCTTTCCTATATCCACCCCCATATCAGTTCTTATATCCCTTTCTAAGGACATAACCACTGTATTTAGGATCACCGAAATTTACTTAGTAAGTAATTCTTAATTACACCTGCAAAAACATATTCTAAACAAGATTTACAGGTACCACGGATTAGGACTGAGATATATCTTCTTTGAGGGATACCATTTAACCAACTGCAGGCCATTACTTCATACTATATATAAAAATGAACTCAAAATAAATCAAAGTTCTAAATATAACAGCTAACACCATAAAAATCATAGAAGAGAACATAGGAGTAAATCTTTATGATCTTAAATATGGTGGTAGATTCTGAGATATAATACCAAAAGCATGAAAACAAAACAAAACAAAAATAGATAAATAGGACTTCATCAAAAGTAAAAACTTCTGTGCTTCAAAAGATACATTCAAGAAAGTGAAAAGACAACTCACAGAATGGGAAAAATATTTGCATATATATGATAAGGGACTTGTTACTAGAGTATTTAAAGAATCCTTACAATGCAATAATTAAAAGGTGTTTTTATTTAAAATATGAGCTAATTTTAAAATGAGCAAAGTATCTCTATAGATATTTCTTCAAAGGAGACATACAAATGGGGCAATAAAAGAGCCCATGAAAAGATGTTCAATATCATTTGTCATGAGAGAAATGCAAACCAAATTCACAGTGAGGTATCACTTCACACAAGTTCATACTACAATCGCTGAAATAAAAAAGGCAAATAATAAGTATTGGTGGATGTGGAGAATTAGAATTCTAACACAGTGCTGGCAGAAATGTTAAATGGTACAACCATTTAGAAAACATTTTGGTGGTTTCTTAAATGATTAAACTTAGAGTTACCATATGACTCAGTAATTCCACTTATAGGTATAGACCCAAGAGAAATGAAAGTATAGATCTACATAGAAACTTGTATATGGATGTTTATTGCAGTATTATTCATAATTGACAAAAGGTGGAAACAACCTAACTATGCATCAACTGACGAATCAGTAAGCAGATTGTGGTTTTTCCATGCAATGGAATGTTAGTCTACCATAAAAAGGAATAAAGTACTGATATATGCATGAATGAGCCTTGAAAATATGCTAAGTTAAAGAAGCCAGTCACAATCATTATGATTCCATTCATATGATAATTTCATAAAAGGCAAAATTATAGAAAGTACATAAGTGGTTGCTTATAACTTGGAGAATGATGGGATAAGCGAGTAATAGCTAAAGAGCACAAGTTTCCTTTTGAGATCATGAAGATGATCTAAAATTTTGGAGATGCTTGTATATATTTGAATATACTAAAAAAATTATTGAATTAAACACTTTACATGAGTAAATTGTATGGAATGTGAATTATATCTCAAAATTTTTTTAAAAAGAACTTATTGTGTGATTGTCCACTGACTACTATCTATGACTTATGCATTGTTGAGGCCAGAGGGGTGAAGGAATAGAGAAGGAAAGGAAACAGAAGTAGCTGAGATTTTGCTATTTGGGTTATTGAATGAATGGCTGTCATATCAAGCTTATTCAGAGAGCTACCAAATAAAGGTGAATCTTGATTCTGAAGACAAGTAACTCATGTGTATATTTTAATATACCACTTTCTGTTTAAGTTTGCCTAACTACAATGGAATTTTTCTCTAAATTTACAAATAAAATGTAAAGGCCTGAAGGTAACTTTTTCTTCTCCTTTCCCACCCACATTTTATACTCTGAAGGGTGTTTACACTGGGAGAGTACTTACGCTTCAAGAATTGTTGATCCAAGTTGGGAAGTTAAATGCTGAAGCTGTTAAAGGTCAGTGGGCCAATCTGTCATGGGAATTGCTTTATGCCACAAACGATGATGAGGAACGATACAGTATACAAGCTCATCCACTACTTTTAAGAAACCTTACAGTACAAGCAGCTGATCCTCCCCTGGGATATCCAATTTATTCTTCAAAACCTCTTCACATACATTTGTATTAGAACCCATTTTGACTTGTAAGTGTATCATCATCAAATGGGATGTCTTTATTTTTTCATTCTAGAAAAGTAACAATGTGATCCCTCATAACTTCACTGGACTTCTCTCTCTCCTCCAAGTCAGATACCTGAGAAAAACTAAGCTCTGTAAAGTTGATTCTCTCAGCTATCTTAATGTTTAAAAAACTTTGTCTAACACAAAAGTTAGAAATAGTTGGCCAATATTTGCGCCCTATGGATTGTGGTAGGCTTTAGCAAATATAAAACACTTGTATGAGATTAAGTAATGAATTTATTAATGCTTTCTTAAATATGTGATAGGTGGCTTGCTTTATAGAAGTCAACAACTATGTAATTTTTACATTCCTAGAAGATATACACACATATCAGTGTTTTTATGTGATGATAATGGATCCTGTTGAAGGTTGCATAATGTATATTTATTTATTTGAAATATTAAATTTTATTGTATTTTCAAACTTTGTGCTGTTTTGTTTTGACATTTAATATGGTTGAAATTCAGGTTAAACCCAACCTGAAATGTAAGAAAAGAATTGGTGGAATTCTACACATAGAAAGGAGGCCACTTTTCACAAGGTAGGAGGTGCAGAGCAGTGAATCAGAGGGGATATATCATAAGATAAATGGTGGGATGGGGGAGGGGGCAAGGGAGCTCCCGTAGACCAGCTACTAGAAAGTGATATAGCCCCAGAACACAAAATGGAACTTTTAGAAATCTCCTCCGAGAGACATTCCTGCCTGAAAGGCACTCAGGTGGGGAAGCAGGACAGAATCTTGGGTGAGACTGTGTGGTCTCAGGAACCCCATGGTCACAGAAAGAATGGGGATGCCTGAGCCAACAGAGTCCCCAGGCATCAGAGTGGAGAAACTGGCTACAGTCAGTGAGCCTGGGAGGGGGTTCTCAGCTCGGTTTGCCATAAACCACGAACTAGGAAACAATCTGGCCACCACAGTACATGCAGGAGCCCTGCAAAGGGCAGAAATGCCGTGACCCTCTGCCTTCCCCATGACAGGCCCGCAGCAACCCTCCACCTTCCTCCCTCCCACTGGAGGAATGGCACAAGCACACGCCACAGAAGTCTGCAGAGTTTGGTATACACAAAAGTACAGACTGATTTTTCCCTGAGGGTTTACTGGGGGTGGGGGTGGGGGAGGAGGTGATCTTTCAGCTCCAGCACTGGAGATTGGGTGCTTCCATTTTTATTTTCATCTTCTAAAGCAGCATAGAAAGCCTTCAGGGAACAAAAGCCACATAGAACAACAACCCAAAGCAGCTTGTACTGAGCCCTGCCCCCTGGAAAGGGGTGGTGCAACTCCTTCAAGGGTAAGACACCTGAAAATCAGTGCAGCAGACCTCTCCCCCAGAGGACCTGCTGGTACATCATGGGAACACCAACCTTACCAAGTACAAAGAACTGCAAAACTCCAGTGCTAGGTGAAAATAATATATAGAATTTGAGGTTTTCTCTCATGATTCTTTTATCTTTGTTTAAATTTTTCCTTTTTTTCCTTTTCAACTTGTTTCTTATTTCATCAATTCTTTGTTTTTAAATCTTTTTATTAGCTTTCATTTTTACATTTTATAAATATATTCTTCATTTTTGGCTTCCTTTCCCTGTATTTAATTTGTGTGTGTGTGTGTGTGTGTGTGTGTGTGTGTGTGTGTAGAGAGCAAGAGAGAGAGAGCTTTCTTTACAATTTTGGGATTTATTGTCTTCTAACAAATAGACCAAAATACACCCAGGACCAAGTAGGTCTCCCTGATTTGTCAACTTGGAAGATTATATTCTCTCTTTTCTCCATTTTTTTTTTTCTTTAATTTTTTGGTTTCTGACCTCTTCAGATTTGTCTGGTATGTATTTCACTTGGGTTTTGGTTGATATTTTTGTTGTTGTTGTTCTCTCATTTGTCCATTCTTCCCTGGCCCAAATGACTAGAAGGAGGAATTCACAACAAAGGAAGGAACCAGAGGTAATAGTGTCTGGCACAGATCTAATTGATATGGCTATAAGTAAAATGTCAGAGCTGGAACTCAGGATGACGATGATAAAGTTACTAGCTGGGCTTGAAAAAAGCATAAAAGACACTAGAAAAACTCTTAGTGCAGAAATAAATCTAATCAGGTCCAAGTTAAAAATGTTTTAGCTGAGATGCAGTCTAAATTGGATGCTCTAACAGCTGAGGTAAGTGAAGCAGAAGAGAGAGTCAGTGACATAGAAGACAAGATGATGGAAAGTAAGGAAGCTGAGGAAAGAAAGAAAAACTAATGGACCATGAGGGAAGACCAGAAATCAGCACTACCATAAAGTGAAACAATAATAGAATTACTGGGGCTCTAGGGGAAGAAGAGAGAGAGGGACAGACGGTATATTTGAGCAAATCATAACTGAGACCTTCCCTAATGTGGGGGGAAGGGAGCAGGTATTCAAGTCCAAAAGGTAGAGTCCAAAAAAGCCCTCAAAAATAATAAAGATAGACCAACATGCCAAAATATAATAGTGAAGCTTGCAAATTTCAGAGATAAAAGGAAAATCCTGAAAGCAACTCAAGGCAAATCTCATAACCTACAATGGTGGAAACACTAGGCTGGCAGCAGACTTATCCAGAGATCTGGCAGGCCAGAAAGGGCTGGCATATATTAGGTGTATTAACTGAGAAAAACATGCAGCCAAGAATACTTTATCCAGCTAGGATGTCATTCAGAATGGAAGGAGATAGAGATCTTCCAGGACAAACAAACTAAAGAATTTGTGATCACTTAACAGCCCTGCAAGAAATACTAAAGGGGATCCTTATACATGAACGAAAGCCCAAAAGTAACATAGACCAGAAAGGAACAAAGACAATATACAGAAACAGGGACTTTACAGGTAATACAATGGCACTAAATTCACATCTTACAATAGTAACTCTGAATGTAATTTATACTCATAAAGTTGATAACTTAGACAATTAATTCTTAAAAGCCACGTACTCCTAAAACTCAGCCAAAACTAAAAAATGATGAAATAGACAAACTCAATATACTATAATCACTAAAGAAATTGAATCTTTAATTTAAAATGACCTGGGGGCGCCTGGGTGGCTCAGTTGGTTAAAGCCTCAGGTCATGATCCCAGGGTCCTGGGATTGAGCCCCGCATTGGGCTCCCTGCTCAGCAGGGAGCCTGCTTTCCCTCCTCTCTCTCTGCCTGCTTCTCTGCCTACTTGTGATCTCTGTCTGTCAAGTAAATTAAAAAAAAAAAAAATCCTTAAAATGGCCTGAAAAAGAAAAAATCTATAGACTCAGATGCTCTGGTTTATTTTTAGATTCATCCATGTTGTTGCATGTATCAATGGATCATTCCCTTTTGTTGCTTAGTAGTACTCCATTATATGGAATATTCTACACTGTTTATTTCATTCATGTTGTGGAATTTGGGTTTTTTACAATGTGGTACTATTATGTAAAAGCTTTTATGAACATTCATTTACAAGTCCTTGTATGAATACGTTTTCATTTTTCTTGGGAACATACCTAGGACTAGAATGGCTAGAGCATAGGGTAGGTGTGGGTTTAAATTGTAAGAAACTGCGAAACTTTTTCAAATCAGTTCTTTGTACCATTTTACATTCCCACCAGCAGTAGCTGTGTATAAACTATGATTTCATTTATATAAACTGTAGAAAATGCAAACAAATCTATAGTAACAGAAAGCACATCATTGGTTACCTGGGGTGGGATAGGCAAGGGAAATAATTACAAAGGGCACAAAAGAACTTTTGGGGCTGATAAATACATTTGCTGCCTTTATTGTGTAATGATTTCACAAGTGTGACCATGTATGTCAAAACATATAAAATTGAATACTTTAAATATGTGCAGCCCATAGTACATCAACTATACTTCAGTGTTAAAATAATAGGATATTTGTTTAGTAGGATATGTTATTTAGCATCTGAATAATTGATTGTGACTGAGGTCTCACGAGACTTACTGGTGCACCCAGTAGTTGAGCAGATGAAATCTAAAGCCATAGCTTCTACTGGTAACTCTTCTAAACAGCTCACCAGCTGTCACCTTGCACAACCCCATATCTGCCTCACTTTCAGCATTGATGGAATGAGTACACCGTTTCCTTCCCATCTTCAAGGGCCATTTAAGATAATGATTAGGAAATGAGAGGTCAGGGCAAAATAATAAACTTTTTAAAAAGTCAGTATGTGAACACTTGGTTTCAGAGTTCTTGACTATTTTTGACAAAATGAACTTCGACAAAAAGCTGCTTTTCCATCTTGGGTTGCTCACAAAGAAGATCAAAGAAGAAAGGATTTGTACATAGAAAAGTATATAATTGTACATGCCATAGAAGAATACCATAAAGATGAATTTTTTAAAATCATTTTAATTTGTTTATGCCTCTTCTACCCTTGATTGGCTGGAGTAATTGAGCAAACTCAACTCCCATTTTTCCTTCATCCTCATACCATGCTAATTTCAGAATGAGTTTTCATTCATGACATTCTGGAAGGCTGGCATATTCTCAACAAACCCTAAACATTGGCAAGCACAATGACAAGGTCTGTAGACTTCATGACAAAACTGACCTGTACTCCAATCTCTTGAAAACTTTGTCTGAATTCCACCCTTTCAAGGCTCAGTGCAAATCTTCTCCACAAATGACTTCCACACTATTCTCTATGCTACAGAGGAGTTTCTATAGTGTAGTGGTTATCATTCAAGTTGCACTATTCTGTATTCAAATCTCTCCCTTTTCTGAGTTATTTATGCTTACAGTCTATATCATGCTATATGACAATGCTATTTTGTAGCATTCTAGAATTGTTCCACTAATTCATCTTTATTTCTATCCCAGGTGCAGTGTATTCAATTAGTCATAATGCCCATTTTTATCACTGGTTATACAAGAGCCCTCTTGTGTATTTTATTTTATCCCCATACTACACCCTCTTTATTCCATTGCTGCTGTACCCCGTGGTCTACCCCTGTCACCTTCCCCCTTTTGTAAGGATAGCCGCCTGACAGGAAAGTAATACCTACTTGCTTTGAGCATCTATTTTTTCCTCTATAAAGAAGGATAATACCACATACCTAAGTGGGTTGTTATGAGGAATAAATGAACTAACTCAAAGCACCTCAGTACAGCAAAGTGCATATGGCAGGGGCCTGATGATGGCTGCTATAAGCCCTGTTTGCTGCTTCGAATTGTAGTCATCTGTACCTGTTAGCTCTTCTAAGGGTGTGAGTACCTTAGAGACAGGTCCGTTTCAGATACTTCTTCATTATCCCATTTCTCCACACTCCGCTTTGTGTACTATTCCATACATTTATGTTTACTATAATTCTTGGGTTAGCATTCTACTAAACTAGATCTTACGTATATATGCTAGAGTTATTTCGAAATACTTTTTTGCTGGAGGGGAGGTGGGGGGGATGGGGTCAGTGTGATGGGCATTCAGGAGGGCACGTGATGTGGTGTACACTGGGTATTATATGCAACTGGCGAATCACTAAACTCTACCTCTGAAATTAGTAAAAAAATGCTTTTTAAATTTAATTTTATTTAATAAATTTCATTAGTAATGCAGTATGTGTTAACATCTTTATTGCAAGATTCATGGTAATTGTTTATTAATTATTACATGTTGAAAGAAAAGCTGTATCTACTGAAAGTAAAATCATAAGTTAGTCTTCAGTGTATAAGAAGATTGCTGTTTTTCAGTTCTACCTCCGGTGGCTTAAAAAATACAAGTATTCCTCCTTCAGTCATGTTTTGTCTTCCAGGCTTTAAAGTAAGAGATATCTGCATCCTGCAACAAAGTGATAGTAACATCAATCAGACCCTCCTTATATGTACCCTAGTTTTGTTTGTTTTGTTTTTTATAAATTCCTTCTGTTTTCAGGAGCTATAGCACTGTGATTCACTGTTAAGAATCCTTACAAAACCTGAGCAAATGCTTAAATTCGAATAAAAATCATAGCCAGAATTCTAGACCTACACAGATAAATATCTCTGTAGGATTTAGCATCCTTATATCCTCTATCAGGTATAAATATCATATTAGCATCTGCCCATGGCATTTCTTAAATCCTGAAATATCTACCATTACTCTTCTGGACCAGCAGATCATACCTATAATAAATACAAAGAATTGGGGCACTGGGTAGCTCAGTCGGTTAAGCCTCCAACTCTTGATTTCAGCGCAGGTTATGATCTCAGGGTTTTGAGACTGAGCTCCACATTGGGGATCCACACTCAGCAGAGGTCTGCTTGAGATTTTCTCCCTCTGCCCCTCCCCTTGCTCATGTTTGCTCATTCTCTAAATAAATAAACCCTTAAAAAAATAAATAAATACAAAGAACAGGTCAGGGTATTTAGAATTGAAGTATCTGACAGATAACTCGAAAATGATTCGTGAACTTCTAGAATATTGCTTAAAAAGTTAACCAAGGCAACTCAATAATTCTTAAGATGTGACATTTCATTGGGCAAGATATGCATTTAACACTTCTAAGAATTTCCACTAAGACAAAATAATAAATTCAAGTATTATCAATAAGTACATTTAGTTTGGGATAAGCTATATTGGCATTATCTTAACATAGATGCTTTATAAGCAAATTTCAATAAGAAGATGGATATATATATATTTAGTTATATATATGATATAGAAAATAATGGGGGAAAAAACGGAGAGAAATGAGTTTAAAAAGTGAGGAACAATTTTTTTCTTTAGTTCATATGATTTTGTGTAAAGAAGGAGGGATTTTATTTCAGAAATATCCTTGGGAAATGAAAGGATGTGCAGTTTATCATAAAAAAAAGTGATTAACAATAAGACCATGTAATAAGCAGGGTCTCCCAGGTAGCTTGGTTGCTTAAAATCTGCCTTTGGCTCAGATCATGATCTCGGGTTGTGGGATTGAGCCCATGTTGGTGAGGACTCTGCTTCTCCATCGCCCTCTGCCCCTCCCCTCTGCTCACACTTTCTCTCAAATAAATAAATAAAACCTATTAAAAAAAAAGACAATGTAATAATCAATATATTAAAGTTAGTGGTAGGAAGAGAAAAGCCATCATTTTAGCAAGGACCTAATGTAATCAAATGCTTGATTTACTGAGTACTGTCTGTATTTTACAGTTAGATAATCTATAAACAAGACAAAATAATGTTATTGTGGACATTCCAAGAAGCACAACTGCTATAGTGGCACTGAACAGAGCTCTCGCCCCTGGTCCCCTCTTCCCTTGAACCCAATCACTTCTACAATGTATTCTCTCCCTACCTTCTCGCTGAACTCCTCCTTCATCTTTATCTATTAGCTAAATATCCTGCTACCATCAAAACAAAAGCATTAAGAGCTAATACTTAACAAGCATAACACTCCAAGACACGTTTTAAGAGCTTTCCATGTATTCACTCACTTACTCCCCATGACAATCCTATGACTAAGTGCATCATTAATCTCCATTTTGCTGATGGGAAGACTGACGGACAGAGAAGAACTTGCCTGAGATTGAGGGATGAGGTCACAGGATAGAGCTGGGATTTCTACCCAGGGAGCCTGGTATATGAGGCTCCATGTTCAAATAGGACACTATATGTCACCTCCCAGTGTGAAGCCCTTTCTTTCTCAGTTCTCATCCATCACTGGGCACAATACCACTCTACCAGTTGTCCTCCGAGTTCAAAAGTCAGATGTAAATCTTTGATGAACCTCTACCTTTGGAACGATCCACACTACATCCCAACATTATCAAAACACTATAAATCGTCCACATTACAACTTGGTAGCCAGTGAATGGCCTTCAGGATTTTTCCAGCTTGGAACTTGTTTAATGCATCAAAGTTTTATAACCCTTAAGTCTCTTTAAGCATTTTGGTTGTTTACTTTTTTCACTGATTCATGTTCACTGTCCTGCAAAAACTGGGAACAAATTAAGTGCCTAACAAATTGTGGACTGGTTAAATAGTGGTAGATTACATAATGATACATATGGTGTGCTTCCACTGAATAATTCTCTTTATGTATCAAACCCTGCTAACTTACTTCTAGAAGAAGCAGTCTTAAAACATATTTTATGATAGAAACCATCCACAGAAATGGCCTTTCTTTGCATTATCTTATCTATAATTTTTGGCTTAACTCATTACATTTTCTGTGATCTTTATACATTAAACTCTTGTGATGGTCACAATTTTCTCAGAAATAGCCCATAATATTCCTCACTTTTCTGTAAGAATGAGTGCCAAAAGAATGAATAATCACCGGGACGCCTGGGTGGCTCAGTTGGTTGAGCGGCTGCCTTCGGCTCAGGTTATGATCCCAGAGTCCTGGGATCGAGTCCCACGTCAGGCTCCTTGCTCGGTAGGGAGCCTGCTTCTCCCTCTGCCTCTGCCTGCCACTCTGTCTGCCTGTGCTCACTCTCTCTCCCTCTCTCTCTGACAAATAAATAAATTAAAAAAAAAAAGAATAATCACCATATTTTTCTCAGACATAGACATTTTGGCACACATCACATATTCACAGTGCTTCCAGAATGAGGCCAGAGGAAGCAACACTACACAGGGAGTGTGCATGTGTTTTAACAGTACGGTAAGTGCTCTGACAGAGTTAAGCACGGAGCTGAGGTACGCTTCATCCTGGGGAGAAGTGGGAGGGAAGGCCAGGTATCAACCCAAGGAGACCATACCAGGTAGGAACTTGTGAAAAGCAGTAGAAAAAGAGTATTTTGACCCATACACTGGTCAGGAAGTGTAGAAGACAAAATGTCAACCTTTGATTTGATTTTACCTTGAAGAAACCTCTTTCTCTAAGGCCAGTAGTAATTTATAGTAAACGAACAGAAATGCACGGGGGACACAATTCTTTTTATCTCTTTTATATATATCATGAGGTTGATGAAGAGTCAGTAAGAAAAGTTTACAAGCACTAGAGAATTCATACTTTCCTACAAGACGGACATATTAAGCAGTAGGAGTGCTTGGGTGGCTCAGTCATTAAGTGTCTGCCTTCGGCCTAGGCCATGATCCCAGGGTCCTGGGATGGAGCCCTGTGTCACGCTCCCTGCTCAACGGGAAGCCTGCTTCTCCCTCTCCCACTCCCCCTGCTTGTGTTCCCTCTCACTGTCTCTCTCTCTCTGTGTCAAATAAATAAAATCTTAAAAAAGAAGAAAAAAGTGTATAAATGGGTCTTACCAAACCATTCTTAAAGTTCTCAATTCTTTTCTTCCCTAATTTGTTGGTTAGCCACCAGGCCCAGGTTGGCATATATTGCCACAAATACGTTATTAATAAAAAAGGCTGATCCGCGATCCACACTTCTTTCAAGTCATTGGCCATGCTGATTAACATCAGCCGCACACAACGACTGGTCGCCATCTTGTGGGACTGGTCAGTATCAACGCCTACAGTCTAAGAAAATGTTAAAAAAAAAAAGGAAATTAAGTGAATGCTGAGTATCTATCCAAGATATTTCACAGAACTTTTAAGCTAGACAGGACATAGAGGTCATCTAGTGGAGTGACTCTTTCAGTGGGACTCATGTCCATTTGCAGTCCCCATAGCTACTAATGGGTGTCTATAAGCTATTTGTAATATATCCAAAAGCCTAAGAGAAATCATACACTTACCTGATAAGATGGTGCAGGCTCAACAAAAGATGAAGGTTCTTTGCTTTTCCTTAGATCATCTTTAATGTATTTACTGATAACTATATGTCATTTTAGCAATAAAAGTTTTTAAACAAATTACTAATCCACTTAGCAAGAGGCATGGACACCATGGGGATAAAATGGAGGAAGAGGATAAAAGCAGTTTCTGGTAGTGAACAAATCTGGTACTGCTCATCTAGTTAACCCCCTACCATTCTACAAATAAACTGATGCCCAGAGAGGCAGTGACTCAGCTGTGCTCCCACAGACCACTAGCAGTAACCATTTCTATAGTCCAAATCACCTCATTCCTAGAAGAGCACACTCATTCTATTCTACCCGAGAGCCTCCACAGAAAATGTGAAGATATAAATGGTATCTGTAAACTTTTACATACAAGCAGAAATAGATTTATGTCTCAGCAGAAACTGATCTTCATTGAAAAGAAGAAAAATTTCGTGGTCTTTTGTTGGATTTTGTATGATTGAGTGAGACTGAATTCTTCACAAGACATTTGTCTTCCACTGGGTAACACTATGTGTAATTCATGAGCTGAGGGAAGCACAGGCCTGTGCTTAGCACAGGTGAAGCTAACCTAAAATTACCTCAGTTTGGCAAAGCTTTTCCTAAACTCCTTCACCACTGCCCCTCTTGAAAATCCCAGAAGATTTCATGTACTACAATTCAGCCAGACAGAACCTTTCAATGTCACTATAATTTATGAATTGACAGAAGCTGGGCTTTAAGAATACTGACAGCCCACATAACAGTGGATTATTTATAAACAGTATCTTCTCGATTTCTTTAGCCTTTATTAAAACTTAATGCCAAAGTGCTACTGCCCCTCGGAACAACGTGTTACTTAAACTATAACCCCTGGAGGATTTTACTAGTTACCAAGCACATTTAGATACGGCCTTTAATGAAAAACATATACTGGCAACAGGTCTTTGGGGAGAAGGACGATATACGACCGAGAGGCTGGGCAGCTGGGGCTGCGGGGCTCGCTCAGGGCGGAAGGCCGCCCGCTTCAGGGAAGCCGAGCACCTGGGGACGTCCAGTCAGCTCAGAGCGGAACGAAATACCGGCTGCCTCCCTTTTCCGTTGTCGCTTCTTTCTCTTCCAAGAAGCACCCGTTGTTAGTTAGATGAGTCCTTTGAATGTACTTGGTTGACTAGAAACTTTATCCTCCTCCTCGTTTGCCCACAAGACCTGTGACTGTTTGACCTTCATCAGTCCCTCTGTTGGCTACTGTTTCTATCTAATAAAAGTGAGACTGTGGGGTTACTTTTCGACTGTTGCTCCCTGCTCCCAATCTCTCGCAGCTGACTGTCTGTGCCTGATTCTTCTCCCGTTCACCACCTGGAAGCGGCTCCAAAGCACCATCAGCTAACCTTAACAGTGTTCCAGGTGCCATAGGTAAATTTTGTAAATCATTCGTAACATGGTAGCATGTTCGTCTAACATGTCAGAAAAAATTCTAAGCCCTGAGACATAGTGACACAATATCAATATATAAACACTAAAGCATTTAAATTATTCTCTGAGGCATTTTTACCTTTTGGACATCTCCAATTAGGGAATTCTTCACAATATTTGATTTCACAGGTCCTGGACAAATGTTAGATACAACTATACCTGGGTATGCAGCAAGTTCAGCTCGGAGGCAGTTAAAAAAACCCTAGTAGGCAAAAGACAAAAAAAAAAAGGCAACAAATAAAATTAAATACACATATCTCATATTTGCTATTAGCATGAAATTACTTTTCTTCAACTTTTTATGGGGGACAATAGTGGCACATTATCAAAATATGCTTTGAAATGCCAACAAAGATGGGAAATATAATTGGGCAACCTTACTAAACATCTTTAAGGGTAAGACTGGGAGCAATATAGGACGGGCATGTTCGGGCGTTGTCATCTTCCGGTAGTAACGGTTCGCCCCTCTTGGCAGTGGTGGCTCATGGCATCAGTGATTTTTTATGGTACATGCTGGACAAGTGGAAAACCATCCCTGGAGATTATTCCGACATACCCCCCTCACACCATCCCCAGCTCCCCACTCCCAAAGAAGTGTGTGTTCTCCACTGATAATCACTGAGGTTGGGCCACTTTTATCCCTCAAAGTGGTCTAAAGTGCCAGTGCTGGCACAAGAAGGGGAGAGAGGGGTTAGTAATACCTAAGAGAAATTATCAGAGAGGAAGGAGAATTCAACATTTTCTATGTATATTACTATTTTAACAGAATTCATTTCAGCAAACATTTACTTTTAGGGTTAGCAAGAGAGTACGTGGCTGGTTAAAAAGTAATATGTGTGCTTACTTGATGGCTTTTGTAGACACAAGCTAGACCCTCTAGATTTAAAGATACTGGCCATTTCTAAACCGAACAGGGAGTAAACATCTACTTCCCCTCGTCTCTTTTCTAAGTTAGGAAATGTTCCGAGACTGCATAGGTATAAGCTGAGTTAACAACTGAAGAGACTAAACAGCTAACTCAGAATGTGTTCTTTTACTGTCCACCATTAACCAGTTACCAGCTTCCAACGCTGACCACCAATCAACAGGGGCGGTGAGGGCTCCTGGGTCAGAGATTAATAAAGTGCCTGACTCAAACAGACAGGAAAAAAGGCTTTTTGTTTAACTAACTAGAATCTCAACCTGCCATGTTGTATCAGAGGATCAAATCCAGCAGCACCACAGTGAGTCCTGGAGGGCAGGCCAGAGAACCCAGGCTGTGTTTCACTGAAAGCACTCTGTATGTCATGAGAAACTTGGCTGCCTTCCCTCATCTGCCTCCCTGAGACTTGCCCAATGGCTCTGCAGGAAGTGACTACTAACCCAGCACCAAATATGGGGACATCGGCAGTGTGGTCTCCGGTTCACCACTCTGCAACTGTCCGCTCTCGGCAGTGGAAAGAGGGTTCCCTAAAGAACAAGCTTCAGATCTTCATGAAACTGCGAGGACCATTAAGCCGTTGCATCTCATTATTCCAACAGTGTAACATGCTACTTACAATGACCTTCAACAATATTAATTACAAATTATGTGTCTCCTATTGGCCTTAGGATCTAATTTGTTCCATGTTACAGTTTAATAATATCTCTTCATATCTACCCTGAAGCCAACATGAAAACTTCATGTCTTTCTAATATTTACATCCAGGAACTTAAGCAACCCAAGTCAAGCTTTTCTCCTAGCCTCTGCCATGACTAGCTTTTCTTTCAGTGAAGCCATGGTCAACAGAGTCAAGCCTAGTCCTAGTAAGGATATGAAGCCCAGGGCTACTCATCCAGTGGGGAGCTCCTATTTCTGACATGCACATATAGTTAGATCAGAGAAAATAAATGCCCACTACAATGGGGAAGGAAAAAGAAGCCACAGAAATGAGAATGACAAATACAACCTCAAGTGTGTGTGGAAGAAATGAGGTGTAGATCCCAAATTTGCCACAAAGATCTGGTAAAGATGAAGATAAGGGTGACAGTCTGACTAGACGAAACACTTCTTGAGGGTAGGGACCATTTCTTATCTTTATATCTCCATGTTGCAGTGCATGGCATGGCACCATGTAGATAATTAATACATGTTTGCTGAATTAGGAAGATGCCTGTGAGACTCAAGTCCTTTTCAGCATCTTCTGGGTATGTCCTTTCACAGAGGTCTCCATGGGTCATTCTTGCTCTTTCCCATAACCTCTTGCAGAAATGGCCGTATCTCCCATATACATATTTAGATCGGTACCATCAGAGCAGCCTTACCCGCAGAGCATGTTTGCTGGCACAGTATCCAGTAGAAAGGGGTGCAGATATGATACCCAGGAGGCTATTCACGGTAACAATCTTTCCTTGCTTCCTCTCGATCATGTGAGGCAGAACACACAATGTCAAGGACACCGTCCCTAAGTAGTTAAGTTCTATTAGCTCTTTGAAGACATCCAGGCTGGTGTCCACGCCCAAAGAACGCTGGGATCTTCCAGCATTATTGACCAGAATGTCGATCTAATTAAATAAAATCAGAAAAAGGCACTTTGGGGATGACCTGTAAATGGACTGATGCAGTACTTAGGGATAGTTTGTTGTATCATTAACTTGAAAAAAATCAGTGGAATGGTGAACTTCCAAAAGTCAGCAAGAAAGAGAGAAAATAAAACCAGAATTCACCTATGGAAATAATTTCCCATCATAAGTGACTTTTTAAAAATATCACAAAAATAAAAGGCACAGTGAATTTTTACTTTCTTTTGTTCTACATCAAAGAATTAGTACTTATTAAGGTATGGAAAGTACAAATTACATAAAGCCAAGACTGTGAGTATAGGAGACTCATGGGCACTGGGACCCATTTACCTAAAGCCCTTTCAGTGATAGCACAAAGATGGAAATCTCTTTCATATCTGTGTCAAAGCAAGACTTATCGATTCAAAATGGCTCCTTACTTTACCAAACTCCTGGAGAACCACTTTGGTAGCCGCTTCATGGGAACTTCTGTCAGTCAGGTCAAGTGGCAAAATGAGTATATCTTTTTCTTTTAAATTGCCATTCTCTAGATAAACACATTTAAAAATTAGTATGGAAGTCATGAGAGTTCAATCAGGCTTCTCACTACTTGCATTAAGTTTAACACCCACCCTACAACTTGACTTGGCAACAAACTCATTTCTGGTGGGTTTGTGGAAGAATTTCTCTCAGTGACCGAGACGACTGGTGGTAATGAGGCAACATCTTTTTTTTTTTTATAACATTTTTTTTTAAGATTTTATTTATTTATTTGACAGACAGAGATCACAAGTAGGCAGAGAGGCAGGCCAAGAGAGAGGAGGAAGCAGGCTCCCCGCCAAGCAGAAAACCTGATGTGGGGCTTGATCCCAGGACCCTGGGATCATGACCTGAGCTGAAGGCAGAGGCTTTAACCCACTGAGCCACCCAGGCGCCCCGAGGCAACATCTTATTAAACAAAAACCTGGCTGGGTCCCCAGGAAGTAGAGTGGCTCTCCTCAACATGAATATATACAGTCTAACACTGGAACATGCTCTAAAAGAAATCAAGATTATGCTACCAGCGGAAAAAAAAAAAAAAAAGCAGAAATTTTAGAGCTATTTCTTTAGAAGTACAGAGGTACATTTGTCTTAAGATAGATGCACAAAGTATAGCTGCCCTTTTACACACGTTATGCCTTACACTAGTAAGACCTTCAGAGTTCCCCACTCACATGACACATAGGCACTTCCTTCCAGAGAAAAGGATTCCAGGAAGCAAACAAGGAACAGGGCACAGTCCTGAAATTCCCAATCAAGAAACATATGGAGCTAGACTGGCCCTTTTTTGTGGCTGTTCATCAAAAGAATAAGGCCCTAATATTGAAATACAACAAGTGGGGCGCCTGGGTGGCTCAGTGGGTTAAGCCTCTGCCTTTGGCTCAGGTCATGGTCTCAGGGTCCTGGGATCAGGCCCCGCACCTTCCTCCCTGCCCCCTGCCTGCCTCTCTGCCTACTTGTGATCTCTCTCTTAAATAAATAAATAAGATCTTAAAAGAAAAAAAAAAAAGAAATGCAACAAGTAATGCCAATTAGGAAAACAAGCAAGCAGAGGAAATAAAAGGGGTAGAGAGGTTTTATGGGAAAGTCTAAACTGTAAAAAATGAACTGTTTAAAAGAAATGGAAATGCTTGCACCAGTGATCAGACAGAAGAAAGGAAAACAACCAGCCTCACTCCAACCAAGAAATGTTGACATGATTTGTTTCTGCCAGTACAGGACTTGCCAGTCTCAACAACTAGAGGAACAGCTACCACAGGAAGTGTCGCTGCGCAAAACCCAAGAGGCCTCTGATAGCAACATTGGGAAAGAGGCCTTGCGGACCTGGCTGCTGACTCCCCTTTTTTGGGTGGTTAATATTTAAAGAACAACAGGTAGACAGATGACCAAAAAAATGGTCTGCCTGAAAATTCAAAATTATCTCATTTTAGGTACTAAATACCCCATGAGAAATAATCACTTTATTTTTTTTTAATATTTATTTATTTATTTATTTGACAGACAGAGATCACAAGTAGGCAGAGAGGCAGGCAGAGAGAGAGGAGGAAGCAGGCTCCCTGCTGAGCAGAGAGCTCAATGCGGGGCTCCATCCCAGGATCCTGGGATTATGACCTGAGCCGAAGGCAGAGGCTTTAACCCACTGAGCCACCCAGGCGCCCCGAAATAATCACTTTATAACTTGAGACTGCTTTCATGTGACTATAACTATACCAAAACCCAGGCCAAAAAAATAAAAAATTAACATTTTTGCTCTATCTATGAATATGAATATGACCTCAAGCTGCGTTTTTTTTTTAATTTTTATTTTTTTTAAGGATTTTATTTATTTATTTGAGAGAGAATGAGTGAGAGAGGGCATGAGAGAGGAGAAGGTCAGAGGGAGAAGCGGACTCCCCAAGGAGCTGGGAGCCCGATCCTGGAAGTCCAGGATTATGACCTGAGCCGAAGGCAGTCGCTCAACCAACTGAGCCACCCAGGTGCCCTCAAGATGCATTTTAAAACCTAATTCAGGGACGCCTGGGTGGCTCAGTTGGTTAAGCAGCTGCCTTCAGCTCAGGTCATGATCCCAGCGTCCTGGGATCGAGTCCCACATTGGGCTCCTTGCTCGGCAGGGAGCCTGCTTCTCTCTCTCTGCCTCCATCTGCCAGTCTTCACTCTCCCTCTCTCTCTGACAAATAAATAAATAAAATCTTTAAAAAAAAATAAAAATAAAAAATAAAACCTAATTCAATTCCCATTTTTTTTTTTGCTCTTTCATTTTTATAACAAAAATCTTATAGCATCCCATATGACTTTAATAGCTGACATTTTAGCAAAATAAAGGATCCTTTCTAATTAAATTTCTGTGTTACATACATGTATGCTGTACATAACAATCAAACTGTTCTTTCTCTAAGACAAAAATAAAAAGGTATGTGGTCACTGAAAACCCACAAGCATTTGAAGGAATTGGTGGTCACTCCCTAATAGCAAGGGTCAGTGCAAAAGAAACGTAGAAAGGCACACATAGATCAGTGGAACAGAAAAGAAAATCCAGAAATAACCCCACAATGATATGGTCAATTAATCTTTTACAAAGCAGGAAAGACTACCCAATGGGAAAAAAGACTCTTCAACAAATGGTGTGGAGAGAACTGGACAGCAACATGCAAAAGAATGAAACCTGGATCGCCTTCTTACAGCATACACAAAAATAAATTCAAAATGGATTAAAGACCTAAATGTGAGACAGGAAACTATCAGAAGAAGGTAGAGGTGCATGGGTGGCTCAGTCGGCTAAGTATCCAACTTTTGATATCCGCTCAGGTCTTGATCTCAGGGTCACTTATGTTTAAGCTCCATGCTGAGCTCCAGGCTGGGACTGCAGCCTACTTAAAAAACAAACAAACGAAAATCCTAGAAGGGAACACAGGCAGTAACTTCTTTGACATTAACTATGGCAACTTTCTCCTAGCTATGTCTCCTGAGGCAAGGGAAACAACCTACTGAATGGGAGAAGATATTTGCAAATGACATATCCAGTGAAAGCCTAGTATCCAAAACATATAAACACCTTAAAAAACTCAACTCACCCAAAATGAACCACCCAATTCATAAATGGGCAGAATTTGCAAAGACAAGGATGGAGCTAGATTATCATGCTGAGTGAAGTCAGTCAGTCAGAGAGAGACAAATAGCACATGATTTCACTCATATGTGGAATTTAAGAAACAAAATTATTTTAGTATGTATGCTGCGAAAGCGAGCACTAAGAAACAAAAGAAACACCTATAAAGAAAAAAGAAAGAGAGGCAAACCAAGAAGCCGACTCTTAACTACAGAGAACAAACTGATGGCTCCTAGAGGCGAGGTGGGATGGGGGTGAAGGGGGGGAGGGGAGTTGACTAGGTGGTGGGGAGTAAGGGGGGCACACTCACGATGAGCTCCAGGTACTGTATGTTAAGTGCTGAATCAGTGAACTGTACACCTGAGACTAATAAAACATTGCATGTTAACTAATTGGAATTTAAATAAAAACCTTAAAAAAATGAGCAGAAAAAAATGAACAGACATTTCTCCAAAGAAAACATTCAGACAGCCCACAGACACATGAAAAGATGCGCATCATCACTTACCACGAGGGAAATGCAAATTAAAACTATACTGAGATGTCACCTCTCACCTGTCAGAATGGCTAAAACCAAAAACACAACAAACAACACATGCTGGTGAGGATGTGGAGAAAAAGGACACTGATGTACTGTTGGTCAAAATGCAAAGTGGTCCAGCCACTGTGGAAAACAGCGTGAAGGTTCCTCAAAAACTAAAAAATAAAACTGTCTTCAATCCAGTAATTGCACTACTGGATACAAAAACACTAATTCAAAGGGATACGTGCACCCCTATGTTATGGCAGTATTATTTACAATAGCCAAGTTATGGATGTGGCCCAAATGTCCACCGATTGATGAATGCACCAAGAAATCGCGGTGTATGTATACAATGAAATACTACTCGGCCATAAAAAAGAATGAAATCTTGCCATTTGCAGCGACATGGATGGAGCTAGGAAGGAGAAAGTAGAATGTCAGTAGATAAGGTAGTCAGAGAAAGACAAATACCACATGATTTCACTCATGTGGATTTAAGAAAAGAATAAACAAGCAAAGCGGTAAAAGAGAGAGAGACAAACCAGGAAAGAGACTCCTAACTCTAGAGAACAAACTGATGGCTACCAGAGGAGAGGTGGCTGAGGGGAGGGGTTGAAATAGGTGATGGGATTAAGGAGTGCACTCATTTTGATGAGCACCTGGAGATGTAGGGAAGTGCTGAATCACTACGTTGTACACCTGAAACTAATATTACACTGTATGTCAACTAGCTGGAAATAAGGCTTAAAAAAAAAAAAAAAGTGAATTAGGAAGGTGTCAGGAAAAGAGAAGAAAAAGGCAAGGGCAGCTAATGAAGAGATGCCCAAATGAAGAAGATTTGAATCTGAGCGTTGGAAGCATTTGGAACCAGAGGAGACTGCCTGGGAAAATCCCACTCTTTCCTCTGCAATTCTCAGAATTGTACTTGAATTCGGATTCTGGTTTATTTCTGGGAGGCACTGCTGCCAGTTTAGATTTACTCACCGAGGCACCTTCTCTTCACCCTTTCCAGCTCCGGTGCTCTCCTGGCGGACAGCACGAGGGACACCCCCAGTTTAGACAGCTGGTAAGCCAGCTCCTCGCCGATCCCACTCGACGCTCCGGTCACCCATATCACCATCTCAGTCAGCTCCCATTCTAGGGAGAAACAAGTGTGCAGTGAGCAGGAAACAGGCTGGGGAGTCCGCCCATTAAAAAGATAGTCGTAAACAATACCACTAAATATGAAGACAATAATGTGTGGGGTCTAAAAGTTTAAGTATCCTCTATTGATGGCCTTGATACTGGTGATGATCTCACAGGTATACGCTTACCTCAAACTCACTGAGTTGCATACATTAAATATGTACCGTTTTTTAACATGCTAATCGTACCTCAATAAAGTGATTTAAAGATATTTTAATTTAATATCCTCAGAAACCCCTCCTACCTAATTTTGTTTTAAAAAGCAGTGCTCACTCTCTCTCTCTCTCTCTCTCTGACAAGTAAATAAATAAAATCTTTAAAAAGCATGAATACAGGGATGCCTGTTGGCTCAGTCTGTTAAGCGTCAGCCTTTGGCTCAGGTCATGATCCCCAAGGTCCTGGGATCGAGCCCCACATTGAGCCTCCCCACTCTGTGGGGAGTTGGCTTGTTGCTCTGGCCCTCCCCCTGCTCCTGCTTGATCTCTCTCTCAAGTAAGTAAAGAACAAAACAGTAAACAAGGAATCACCACACTTCTTTTTTTTTAAGATTTTATTTATTTGACAGAGAATGGGAGAGAAGAGAGTGAGAGAGGGAATACAAGCAGGGGAAGCAGGAGAGGGAAAAGAAGGCTTCCCGCTGAGCAGGGAGCCCCATGTGGGTCTGGATCCCAGGATGCTGGGATCATGACCTGAGCGGAAGGCAGATACTTAATGACTGAGCCGCCCAGGCGCCCCACCACACACACTTTTGATTTGAGATCATAAAAATTAAAATTGGGAAATCAGTTTACTGTTTTAGTCAGACCATACTAAAACCTGTCTAGTAACATTACGAGCTCTGGAGACTTCCAGGGTTCAAATCCTGGCTCCACCACACACAGCAAGGAAACGCCCTGCTGTGAAACTTGGTGCCTTAATGTTCCACAACTGGAAAACTGGATTAATAAAACCTCCCTCATAGCATTGTTGAGAAAAAAATGAGTTAAAATAAATATCCAGAGCAGAGTCTGACACATACTCAGTGCTTAGTAAAATGTTAACTACTTATTGCTAAAAGTGTTTAACAAATATACTTTGCAGCAGCAACACACAGAATATTCACCCAATAACTTGCATATTCTAATTTCTCCAGCCAGGGGCAAGGGGGTTCTTAATTATAAAGGCTTAATACTTTTTATTACTTCCTACATGCTTAAACACATTACCTTATTAGAACCCTCACAAAAAACTTATGAAATAAGAATTATCTTAATTTTATAAAAAAGGAAATGAAACAGGATTACAGACATTACCCTACTAGACTGCAAATTCCCTTAAGGCTGGGACCCTGTCTGCCTTGTTCACCGTTCAGTGCCTAGCACAGACACTGGAATATAGAAAGAGCTACATCAGTAACTGTGGAGTAAGCACCCCACAACCCTAGCAGAGATGGGATATAAACCCAGGTACATCTAGCTCCAAAGCCACACCCCGACCAGTGGTGCCCACATTTAAAAAAAATTTTTTTTTTAAGATTTTATTTATTTATTTGACAGACGGAGATCACAAGTAGGCAGAGAGGCAGGCCGAGAGAGGAGGGGAAGCAGGCTCCCCACTGAGCAGAGAGCCCGATGCGGGGCTCGATCCCAGGACCCTGGGATCATGACCTGAGCCGAAGGCAGAGGCTTAACCCACTGAGCCACCCAGGCGCCCACATTTTAATATGATCAATCCTTTAAAACCCAACTGTTTCTTAGACGGTCAAGAAAATAAAACTTGTCTTCAGGAAAGAGGTTTCACGTAAATATCTGAATCAAGGCTGGAAACATCCCAAATAATATGTCTAGGCTACAATGCCTTCCTATCATATGATGGGCTTCTATGGAAATGCACAACAGAGGGCTCCTTCAGGAAGAACACAGAATGTACATTCAGATTGACTGCTCATTATTCCAAAATTCTGCAATACTCAGACTACAGAGCAAATAAAACTGTAACTACTTACTGGCTTACAGCTCACAAAAATTTCTTCCTGTTTACACCACTAAGCAAATATGACTTGAAACAAACAATGAAAACCATAAAAGTCTTGCTTACCTCAGGACACCTGTAGTTCTGGCCCAGCCTGGAGAAGAAAACTTGTGTATTTAGCACCAACTTTTGTTTCCCAGTTCCAGAAAATCTAGCAGACACAAAGGCCTCCCCTACAGAGTCTCTGAAAGCAGATTCTCAGAGCTGGAAGGAAACTTCACAAGAGTTCCAGCCCCAGCCCAGTTTGAGAATTCTTTCCTCAAGCTGTTGACTAACGTCTATTTAATTCCCTCAAAGGGCGTGGAAGCTAGTTCTCTCCAAAACACCCCCTCATTCCCTGGACTAGTCTGATCATTCAAGGAATCAAGGATTCTTTCTTATATTGTGATCTACCTTTAACTTCTGCAGCTCCGTAGCAGTTGGCAGCAGCTCTGCTTGTAGCAAAAGAAAAAAATAAGTCAAGCATGGCTCACACATTAATCCCTTGTGTATCTGAAGATAGCTTACATGTCTTCCCTAAATCCTCTCATCTCTTGCTTCTCTAGGGTGAATAAATACCTCCAATGTCTGTGACCTTCCCTCAGATGACATGGCTTCAGGTTTCCTCACTATTTGGCTCACACCCCTTTGCACAAACTCTAGCTGGGCAATGTTCCTATTGAAGAGAACTGGCCAGAGAAGGATCCAGGACTCCCATGGGGTCTGGGCAATGGCTTGCTTGGCCACCGGGGTGTCCCAGGGTCTAACACAGAGGCCTTGACACATACAAGTGTGGAGGCCAAGAAAAACAGGGCTGTACCCACCTCGAGGCTAGCCCTGACGTAAGGACAGCCATCTTGACAAAGCAAAAGCTGGCACCTTGTACCCCCTCTCCACCCGTTCCCCTCGGTAATATGTGTGACATTCCTCAGGCACCCCTGGCTGCCCTAAAAGAAAAAAAATAGTTAACTTGCAGAGACCACAATCCTGCAAGACAGGAGTCTCCCTTGGTTTACAAATGTCCTAGATATTTACAACAAAGAAGCTACCTTATCAATAGCCCAACTTCCAAAGATAAGTAACTCAGTTTCTCAAGCCCTAACATTGCTCTCCCCTCCGTAAAACTGAACGAGGCTGAGGCGGAAGAAAATGGAAATAAAGTTAAACCTAAATCTCACTAACAAGAACGCTTGATAGGAGGAATGTGACATTCCACCAGGAAACTCCCAATTGTCATGTTAGTGCCTCATTAGAGGGAAAAAAGGCCTTGACTTGCTAATAATCAGGCCTCCAATATCCTGACAGTCTTCTTTACCCTGAGAGCCCTTCTGAACATCCCCTTTGTCCTCACCTACTGCTGAGCCAGCAGTCGTGTCCAATTATCTAGTGCCAAGTCCACCCCCACTCTGCCTTTAAAAACTCTGACTATAATCCGGTTCGGGGTCCAAGTCCCTACTCTGCTGTGTCGGTACACTTGGCCCCAAGCTTAAGCTTGCCAAATAAACCCTCGTGCGATTGCATCGGTGCTGGCTCCTTGGTGGTCTCTCGGATGCAAAAACTCGGGCATAACACAAGCAGCCATTCCGAAGATACCCACTGTGGACTGCCATGTGTTGTTTCACACACTACATGCCTCCCAGACCTGCCAAATCTCTTTTGGCAGTCATTTCAGAGTCCACTCACATGGTGGTTACTGCCAACTAAAACTCGAATTTTCCTCTGGTGTGCTGCTGCTGCTGGAGATTTCCTACTCTGGACTTGTGCCATGGATTTTTCTGGATCTCTGTGCAGTCACCCTTCAATTTCACCATGGGAGATACACCCTTGGAAACATGGAGAATTTCTCTAGAAGGATACATAAAAGATGGGAAAAGTTGGTTGCCTTCAGAGAGGCGTACTTGGTGGTTGGGGGCAGCTTTTAATCATATATCCTTTTGTGTCATTAAATTTTGTAGCATGTGAGTATATTGTCTATTTTCTAAGGTGACAAAAATAATAAACCAATGGAGAAGACAAGGAGGATTTGCTTATTTACAAATCTATATCTATCTATCTATCTATCTATATTATTTTTACCTTAATAGAGTCTGCCTATCTTTCCAGTCTAAATTGTTCTGGGAATCTGATGGAGACCTGAGTGTAACTCCATGTGCCTTTAACTTTGTTTTATTATCACACTCCTAACCCACAGTATACTTTCTAGTGTTTTTTTTTTTTTTTTCCTAAAAACTCCCCCACGAAATTTTAACACCAGATATACTGTACATCCACTTATGTGTTGTGTCCTTTATACATAAAGAAAGAGTTCCAGAAACCTTACTCTACAGTCAATGCAGGTTTAAGAATGACTAAATTTAAAAACAAAGTTAAATTAAAATTTAAAAGCCATTAGCATGCAAGTTACCCTATTCTAAAAGTTCATAATAATAGCAATGTAACTAAATGTATCTTAAAATCCTTCAAAAATTATTTTTCCAATAAAAGTAAAACACTGAAAAGATTAAATGAATTTCCTAAAAACTATTTTTGGTCAACTTTTAATTTTTGCTTGATATGTGTGATAATAACTTTCACTAGCTGTTAGATATTTCTTCAGGCATTGGCAACATTCTACCTCTTCAGCACTTGACATAACTAATGGATCAGATAACTTCTGCAGAATTAAATTTAGAAAACTATTTTTAGGTAATCCCAAATCCAAATTAACACAAAAGCACTCAGGATCAAATGGAAATATCCACAAAGCAGTCAGAGGGCAGCCATCAGACAAGAGAAGGACTCATCCAGAGAGGGTCTGACAATCACAAGCACCCCTTTGCCACAGTTTTGCCGCAGCGTTGACCCTGCACAGGTGTATTTTCCACCAACTCAATAATGTCAGCTCTCCAGATGTTATCCCCAAGAAAATGCAACGAGACAAATGAAATATTAAGGAATAAGACTTTGTGCGGTAGGGCTGAGCTTTGGAGGGACACAAAGCACTGTACCATCTAAGGCTTTCTTTAGTCCTCAGGAGCCAGTTTTGACACCCTTGGGAGCCATATCGCTGCCCTGCCCTCCCAGGACCGCTTGGAAAGAAGAGTAAACTTCCTCACATGTGTTTTGGGCATCGACACACAGGAAACTAGGTCCAGGCAAACCCCACTTCCCCTAGCGCTCACGGATCCAAAGCTTAGCTCCGGGTACATAAGATTAATAACGCCTATTTTGTAAGAGTCGCTGTAAAGGCTAGAGGTCGTGTCACATCGCTTGAGCACAGAGAATGTGTTTAGGAAACAACCACCAAATTCTAACCAGGGTACAGATGAGAGTGGGAGAGGCAGAATGCCCCTCAGGATGCCAGCGATGATCTCGCCGCGGGCAAAACCCAGTTCTTTCCAGGGTGATACTTTCATTCCAGTACGTGCGTAGGGGGGTAACTCCGGGCACTCACTTTACTTCACCACTCGCGACAACTTAAGGAAGGAGATGAACCGGGCTCAAAGTTATCAAAAGGAGGCTCCCTTACAAACTCAGGGGACGGGCACTGCTCGTCAAAGTGGTGTCCTCCGTGGACGCGGCAGCAGAACCCCTGGGCGCCCGGGTAAGAATTTCGAGTACCGAGGGCGTTCCGCCCATTCCAGCGCCCTCCTCGTTTACCAAGCCGGCAAGACCTCGCTGACCCCAGCGAGAGATAAAGGAGCAGGACCGCCTGCTTGGCCCCGGTTTTTTCCTACCCTACAGACAGCTCCAGGGAAAGGCGCGGAAGCTCCACGCCACCCGGAGGGATGCGGCGACACCGGGCACGGCCGCACGGAGCCCAGCCTCCCCCTCGGGTGGCGCGGCTGCGGGTCCTCACCTGGGCGTCGCCCCTGCCACTCGGCCCACAGCAGAGTCAGGTCGCCATCGGCCCGCAGGAAGCGCAGCAGCTGCACCACGAGCGCGACGAGCGCGCACAGCGCCAGCAGCCACAGTAGCAATTCCCAGCTCATCGCGGCCGCGCGCGCCCGGTTCGGCGAGAGGAAGACTGACCGCGCAGGATCGCTCAGGACTCGGCGCGGCGGCCTGCCCCAGGGCCGGAAAGCAGCGGGCCCCGGCTCCGCCCAGCTAGTGGGCCGGCGGCTGCGGGGGACGGTCCCGACCCGCCCAGTTCCGCACCGCCCTCACCTCCCCCACCCCGCCGGCGGGGAGCCTCGCCCTGCGCGGAGGATGTTGGGAATCGCCCCACGCCAAGCTCAGAGTCCCGAACCCCGAAACTGCTGCGTTCGCTCCGCCTGCGTCTGCGCCTGAGAAAGGTTGCAGTGGGGACAGAAGGCATGGAGGGCTTGAAGCGCGGCGGGACGGCTGTTCGTACAGCAGCCACAAGGTTTGTCCTATCAGGAACAACTCCTTAACAGTTGTTTTGAGGGCATCCAGTGTCAAGGCTCGGGTTGTGTCAAAAGGAAGAGCACAGTTGGTCCGATCTGGGATCACGATTCCCACCGTCCTCTTTCCTTAACTCAATGAAGGGAACAGACTATCAGTTTTCCACCCGCGCCAGGCACTCACCCTCCACCCTCACTCAATGAACCCTACTCTGAGTTGCCACCTTGTCGGTTTAGATTCGAAAAGCTGTTGCAGAAGACACTTGGCTGGCTCCTGGACGAAAAGTGCAGTTTCAGTCAAACTGTCCATGAGCACTGGCTGTGGGAGCAGAATTGGAGACCTGAGCCCAGCTGGTGCCGTCCTCAGCAGCCTAAGTAAATTATTTGTCTTTAGGTACCCACAAAGAATAGAGAAGTTTTTAAATAAGAAAATGCCTGTGAAGGGCACAGTAGCTCACACACAGTGATTATATGTATTCTTTTATAATTATGAGAATTGTAGTTTTTAATTGTTATTTGTTTCCTTTAGTTCTTAGATTCCAACCTGAAAGACGCACTTTGTTCATAAACTTATGTATTCTAGATAGACCTAAAGAATTACCCTTGCACGTGAAAGCGATAAGAATGTTTTCAATTTTGATACATCAGGTACCGTCATGATATAGGTCTGATTCTCCAAGAAGACCTACACTAGCTTAACTTTGATCTTAACCGATTGTTTACATCAATTACAACTTGGTATAATACTGCTCAAGAGTTGCCCTCTTTAGTTTGTTACCTTTGCAATATGGGTTTTCTTCTAATGATGATAAATGATAAAGATACTACACTGAGTCTCACTGCACTGATAAAATTCCAAGAGTTTCCTCTGACCCTGTTTCCCTTCAGTAAAATGTAAGGATCGATTTAGATTTAGTGTCCCAAGCCAGATCATACCACGGATGCACACCTGGATTCCCCACCAGAAACTCCAGTTCTGGGGAAGGTGAAAGGGTGTAAGGGCCTATTCAGCCAGAGCGGCCCCACCCCAATTGAACTGCCATTTTGTTGTAAAACTAAAATTGACTCTACCCGGCCCTCCTCCCCCAGGGGAACTTACTTAAAAACAAGTCCTGGAAACCAGTCCCAGGTAACAAAGTCCAAATACAAGGGTGGGTCAGGCCAGGTGGAGACATCCGATCAGTGGGGGATCAGCTGTCTCCTAGCTACCAAGGAGTATGGGCCCTTTTGGGCACCTTTTGGGCGCCAATTCTGACCAAGGTGATAGGCTGGTTCAAATGTCTACTAGGGTAAACTGTAATTCAATTGGTCACCTAGCATGACTGTGCAGCTTTCTCTGTGTGTTACAACTTCATTGGCTACCTGTGCGTGGCCAGGCCCAACCACATGGCCTTTGCTCTATAAAAGCTAGTCTGTGAAAAGGGGAAGGGTTGCCCTCTCTATAAGAGGCCCCAATCGGTCCGTTTGACGGTTGGTTTGATTCTTGATGCTTGGCGCAAAATAAAGCTTTGCTTGACTTTTGCTTTGTATCAGTCTTGCTCCTCTAATCACGGACCCATTATTGGGGGACCCAATATTGGGGACCCAATAAAGGGAACAGAGCTGTATCTATAATACACAAACTATAACAACACCACAGGGTCATTTCTCCTCACTAACGAGTCTTGCATTGGAAAATGAGAACAAGTTAATATACAAATTTCAACATCATGAATTTCCTTTTACCTGAATAGTTCATTTTGGAATTCAATTATATGTTTAAAAGATCAGCCACTATGATCAGAAAAACAACTGTTATCGCAAATATCTTTGCAGTGCCTAATTGTCCTCATTTGTTTTCTTTACCAGTGAGAAAAATCCAGCCTCAGAATCTGCTGCCTCTGGAGAAGATACTCAGCAAGTTCTTGTCACAGCATCCGTCAAGATTGCCTCTTCCTATTTTGAGCAGAATTTACCTCAAAACTGAATCCAAAGTGTGCAAAGCGGATAAAAGACAGATGAATAAATGAAGGGGCTCTCCAGAGGCCCATGGGGCACAATAGGCAGAGCAGTGGAACCCCTGCCCTCTCCTGGATTTGTCCATTCAGAATGGACAGAATTTCAACCATTTATAAAAGTCCAATAATTGTAAAAAGTGAGTTCAAATATAAGCTACCTTATTTCCATTATGAGCAGAGAAACAACTTCCAGAGTCAAGGAGCGAAGCAGTCTCCATTCAGCCCCTTCTTCATTCCCATTTGGAAAGAGCACTGGCTGCTCCTTCTACTCATGTCTCTGTATCTTTTCATAAAACCAGGATGGTGCTGAAGGTAAGTGGTCATCACACAAGTCCCCACGAGTCAAGGCAATAGACCCTCAGGACAAGGTCCTTTCACAACCAGAGGAAAAAGACGGACACCATATGCTATAATTTAACAACTTAAAATGTGCTTCTGACAGCACACAAACTTACTCTTAGCTGACTGTCTGTTTTGGCAAAACAAATATTAGTTCGGTACTAAACATCCTTGTTCTCAAGCCAAGATTTACCTCCCAAAGTAAACAGCACAATAAAAACAGAATTTAATTAGAATACCACTAATTACACAGGATGTCAAGATACTAATCCTGATACTTTTCCACTACAAATAAGCTTCAAAACATTTCATTGCTTCCTTCTAAACACCTACATGTGTTAATATTAAGAATTTTAAAATGAGGGGTTTTGATCTACAAGCCTCCAAGGGACCCACTTAAAGTGCATAGAAATTAGGTCATGGTTGAGAACAATGGAGAGTCTCATGGAGAATGTTGTAGGTGTTGATGCTCTAGAAATTCCATCCTTTTTAATTCCTGGACTACCTTATGTTCTGATGTGAAAGGCTATTCCTTGGCATAAGGCAAATATAACTTTAAAACAATGATGAAAGTGCAACAGACATCAGCTCCCCTCCTCAATGTTTTATTTTCCAGTCTGCCTACCAAGCTTCCGGTTTCTTTTTTTTGAAATGTATTGAAGAATGTTACTTGCAATAATTAAGTTTCCTTAAACATCCCTCCCTTCTCCCTTTCCAATTCTGTTGCATACCTCCACCCCCAGCTCCCCATTTCCGTCCTCCTCCAGAAAGATGTATGTGGCTCTCCAGAGCCATAACCATCTCTTCCCTAGTCTCATCTCTTTTGTAATTACTTCTGATGGGAAATATACCTGATATCTCTAATTATTTTCAGGGTTAATATGCTATTATCCCAGTGAAACTTTAAGCTCCTTGAGATCAAGTAGCAAAACGAATGCTTCTTTTGAAGAGTCTGCAGTACCCATCTTAGTGGGTTAATACAACAAATGGTAAGCACACATTAAATTGAATTCTCCTTTCCTTGAAAGTTAAACCTCCTTGAAGTTCCTTTTTGGGTTTTTTGTTTGTTTGTTTGTTTGTTTTAATATTTTACTTATTTATTTGAGAGAGGGAGAGAGAGAGAGATCATGAGCAGGGAGGAAGGGTAGAGGGTGAAACAGACTCCTTGCTTAGCAAAGAGCCTGATGCACAACTCCAACCCAGAACCCTAGGATTATGACCTGAGCCAGAGGCAGATGCTTAACCGACTGGGCCACTCAGGTGCCCCTCTCTGAAGTTCTTTTTTTTTTTTTTTTTTTTTTTTTTTTTTTTTTTTTTTTTTTTTTTTTTTTTTAAGATTTTATTTATTTATTTGACAGAGAGAGAAATCACAAGTAGGCAGAGAGGCAGTCAGAGAGAGGGGTGCAGAGAGCCCGATGCGGGGCTTGATCCCAGGACCCTGAGATCATGACCTGAGCTGAAGGCAGAGGCCTAACCTACTGAGCCACCCAGGCGCCCCCTCTCTGAAGTTCTTAAGTTGATAGAAAAAGAATTGCTAGATTTTAACAAACCAGTCCTCCCTGAGTACCATTAAAATGCTTTGAATAAAGTCTCAGCCAAGGCCTTTCATACAGTTGGTAGCCTTTGTTTTACATTTCAACTCTGATAGAATGGTATCCCCTTCTCTCCTATTGGTAATGGTCACTTTTGATGGTATAGGCTCAGGCCTACTCAAGATAGATCAGCCAGGATGGAAGGCAGTCATGTGTAAGAAAACTGTCACTTTCCATAATAAAAGCTTGTATAAAAATAACTTTAGGGGCACCTGGGTGATTCAGTTGGTTAAGCATCTGCCTCTGGCTCAGGTCATAATCCCAGGGTTCCAGGATCAAGCCCCACATCAGGCTCCCTTCTCATTGGGGAACCTGCTTCTCCCTCTTACTCTGCTGCTCTGCCTACTTGTACTCTCTCGCTCTTTCTGTCAAATAAATAAATAAAATCTTTAAAAAAAAAAATCCAGATCTCCCCTTATTGGCAGTCTCTGGAGGAAAAAATAAAAAACACAAAGAAAGCCCCAGTGAGTGGAAACAGGAACTGAGGAAGTTAGGGAGAAGAATATTCTTCCTATAGAAGAGGAAGACATTTGTGCTTTTTGACTGGAGATACCACAACCCCTAGATACTTTTAGGAATTTGTCAGATATGCTTTGTTTTCATAGTGCCAAGTGGCCACAGTCCAGGAGTGCTAAAGTCTGGCCGTGGTGGACACATGCTCCTTCTTCTATTCCCTGCTTAAGGGAAACATTCCTGCATTCCTCTGCCTTTGTTTGCCTATAATCCTAGAAGCATTCAGGTTACTGTTTACTATTCTCATATTCTGCAGGCAGACATGGTCTTACTTGAATAGTCTTGGGTCTCATATAAATTATTTCCTTATCTCTAGTAATCTTATGGGGTTCCGTACTAGGAAAATTTCGCTGCCTGCTAGCCACATGTAGTTCTGCATATCATTGAATTGATTGTCTCTTTAGATAGCTGATTGCCACATTATCTTGAGTCTCTTAGACGTGAACAATTCACTGTATGATTCTCTTCTCTCTCCCTCTCTGTCTCTCTCCTTCCCTGTCTCTGTCCCTGCTCCCAACTCTCTCATCAAATGACTCGTTTCAAACTTCCCCTTGCATATAGCAATAAACGTTCTAGTCAGTGGTGGTGGTTACTCATATCTACACGTGAAAATATTGCATAGAACCACACACATGCACACAAACCTACACACAGATATATATATTTGCAACTGGTGAAATTTTAATAAGGTCTATGGATTGTGCTAACAGCAATTTCCTGGTTCTGTTATTGTTCTAAAATTATGTAAAATGTTACCAGTGGGGAACACGGAGTGAAGAGTACACAGGACCTCTCCGTACCATTTTTGCAACTTCCCGTAAATCTGTAATTATTTTAAAGTAGGAATAATTTGGTGTTACAAGATGCTTGCACTACCTGTGAAGCAAAATAATGTTATTTGAAAGTAAACTCGGATGAATTATAAATGTATATTGCAAACTCTAGGGCAACCACTTTAAAAAGCTTTTTTTTTTTTAAGTATAATTGAGGGCACCTGGGTGGCTCAGTGGGTTAAAGCCTCTGTCCTGGGGTCGAGCCCCACATCGGGCTCTCTGCTCAGCGGGAAGCCTGCTTCCTCCACTCTCTCTCTCTGCCTGCCTCTCTGCCTACTTGTGATCTCTGTCAAATAAATAAATAAATTCTTTAAAAAAAAAAATCTGCTCTGCAAAAGACTGGGTCAGGAGAATGAGAAGACAAGCCACAGACAAGGAGAAAGTATCATAAAAGACATCTGATAAAGGACTGTTATCCAAAATATACAAAGAACACTTAGAGCTCAACAATACAAAAACAAACACACCAATTTAAAAATGGGCAGACGACCTGAACTCATGTGTATTGAGAAGGTATGTAGATGACAAGCATATGAAAAGATGTTCAACGTCATATGCCATTGGAGAATTGCAAAATAAAACATCAATAAGATACGATTACATACCTATTAGAATGACCAAAATCTAAAACACAAGCAATACCAAATGCAGACAAGGATGTGGAGCAAAAGGAACACTTACTCATTACTGGGGGAATGCAAAATGATAATAGCCATTCTTGGGAGTCAGTTTGGTAATTTCTTACAAAATAGAACACACTCTTACCATATGGTCCAGCAATTATGCTCCTTGGTATTTACTCAAATAAACTGAACATGTATGTCCATACGAAAACTTTTACAAGGATGTTTAGAGCAGCTTTATTCATGATTCCCAAAACTTGGAAGCAACCGAGAGGTCCTTCAGTAGGTGAATGGATACACAAACTATGGTATATCCAGAGTATGGAATATTATTCAGTACTAAAGAAAAGTGAGCTATTAAACCATGAAAAGGCATAAGGGAAACTTAAATGCATATTATTAAGCGAAACAAGCTAATCTGAAAGTGTTACACACTGTATAATTCCAACTATATGACATTCTGGAAAAAGCAAAACTGTAAGTAAAAAGATCATTGGTTGTCTGGGTTTGATGGTGTGGAGGGAGGTCAGAACAGGCTGAACATAGAATTTTTAAGGCAGTGAAGATACTCGGTATGATATCATAATCATAGATATATGCTGTTATACATTTGTCAAAACCTATACAATATACATTGACAAAGTAAACCCTAATGCAAACCATGGACTTTGGGTGATAATGATGTGGTTAGATAATCATAGATAAACAATATCCTCCATCAACACCTTGTACTGGAGGCTACAAAACAAATGTAGCCTCCAGTACAAGGTGTTGATGGAGGATATTGTTTATCTATGATTATCTAACCACATCATTTTATATACATATATATATATAAAACAAATGTAGCCTCCAGTACAAGGTGTTGATGGAGGATATTGTGCATGTGTAGGGATAAGGGGTATATGGGAACTCTCTATACATTCTGTTCAATTTTGTTGTGAGCCCAAAACTGTTCTGAAAAAATAGTTTATTAATTTTTTTTAAGATTGTGAATTTCACCTCATTGGAAAAAAAAAAGAGTTGGATCTGTCCCCCAAGTTGTTGTTAGCCAAACCCTTACACAGATTCTTTGGGGACAGGAGCTGATGTCACTCCAATGCCTGTCATCTATTGCAGTATAGCAAACATCTGAGTAGTATTTGTTTAGTGCAATTCTTTGTGACCAGCTCCAACAGCCTTATGTTTTTTTAGCCTTCTGTTCCTTTTTTTTTTTTTTTAATTTATTTGATAGAGGGAGATCACAAGTAGGCAGAGAAGCAGGCAGAGAGAGAGAGGAGGAAGCAGGCTTCCCGCTGAGCAGAGAGCCCGACGTGGGGCTCGATCCCAGGACCCTGGGATCATGACCCGAGCCGAAAGCAGAGGCTTTAACCCACTGAGCCACCCGGGTGCCCCTAGCCTTCTGTTCCTAATCTATTACAAGCTACACACGAATTGTATTCTTTCTGACTCTTTTAGTTATTCTAGGCAACTCACAACTCTACATAAATTTAAGGATCAGTTTTCCATTTCTGTAAAACAGGCCTTTTGAAGACTGATGGGGAATTCATTAAATGTCAGATTGTGCTGGGTAGTATTGTCATCTTGACAATATTAAGATTTAGTCCATAAACATGGGATGTCTTTCCATTTATGTTGTGTTTAATTTCTTTCAGCAATATTTTGTAGTTTTCTGTTTTTTACCTATTTGGGTAAATATATTCCTAGTTATTGTATTCTTTTTGATGCTATTGCAAGTTGAATTGTTTCTTAATATCCTTTGTGTATTATTCATTGCTGGTATGTAGAAACACACTGATTTTTGCATGTTGATCTTGTATCCAAAAATTTTGTTGAATTTATTAACACTAATAGTATTTATGTGGATTCTTGGGAAATAGGATCATATCATCTGTGAATAGAGAAAGTTTTACTTCTTCCTTTCCAATTTGATTGGCTCTTGTTTGTTTGACTGTTTTTTTTCTTGTTTAACTGCCCTGGCTAGCAATTCCAGTTCAAAAACAGGAGCTGTGAAAGCAGTCTTTCCTGTCTTGATCCTAATGTTAGAGGGAAAGCTTTCAGTATTTCAGCATTGATTATGATCTTAGCTGCAGATTATTTCATAAATGTCCTTTATCATGTTGAGGAAGTTTCTTTTTATCCTAGTTTTCTGAGTGTTTTCAAATTTTTTTTCTGCATCAATTGAGATGATCATGGTTTCTTTTCCTTTCGTTTTATTAATGCAGTGTGTTACATTGATTTGTTTTCTTACGTAGAATCACCCTTGCAATTCTTGTGATAAACCTCAGTTGATGATGGGGTTTAATCCTCATAGTATGCTATTGGATTTGGTTTGCTAGTATTTTGTTAAGGATTTTTCATCAGTATTCACAAAAAATATTGGCCTATAGTTTCTTTTTTTTCTCTTTTTCTTTTTTAAGATTTTATTTATTTATTTGACAGAGAGAAATCACAGTAGGCAGAGAGGCAGGCAGAAAGAAAAGGGGAAGCAGAAATAAACAAATGAGATTATATCAAACTAAAATTCTTTTGCATAGCAAAAAAACCATTAACAAATTAAAGGCAACATAATGAATGGGAAAAAATATTTGCCAATCATGTTACCTGAAAAAGGGACAATATCTAAAATATATAAAGAACTCATGCAACTCAGTAGCAACAAAACAAAACAAATAATCTAATTAAAAATGGGCAGAGGAATTTGCAACGACGTGGATGGAGTTAGAGGGTATTATGCTTAGCGAAATAAGTCAATCGGAGAAAGGCAACTATCATATGATCTCCTTGATATGAGGAAGTGGAAATGCAACATGGGGGATTTGGGGGGAAGGAAAAGAATAAATGAAACAAGATGGGATCGGGAGGGAGACAAAGCATAAGAGACTCTTAATCTCACAAAACAAACTGAGGGTTGTTGGGGGGAGGGGGTTGGGGGGGTGCGGTTATGAACATTGGGGGGGTATGTGCTATGGTGGGTGCTGTGAAGTGTGTAGACCTGGTGACTCACAGACCTGTACCCCTGGGGCTAATAATACATTATATGTTTATAAAAAAATAAGAATTTTTTAAATATGGGCAGAGAATCTGAATAGACATTTACAAAGACTTAGAGATGGTCAACAGGTACATCAAAAAGTACACAACATCATTAATCATCAAGGAAATCCAAATCAAATTACAGTGAGCTATCACCTCACACCTATTAGAATGGCTATTATCAATAAGGCAAAAAATAACAAGTGTTGATGATGATGTAGAGAAAAGGAAACCCTTGTGCATTGTTGGTTGTATATAAGTCAGTGTAGTCAATATAGAAGACAGTACAGAGATTCCTAAAAAAAAAAGTCGAACTACCGTATGATCCAACAATTCCACTTCTGAGTATTTATCCAAAGGAAACAAAAACACTAACTTGAAAAGGTACATGCATTCCCATGTTCATTGCAGCATTTTTCATAATAGCCAAGACTGGGAGGTCACCTAAGTGTCTACTGATGGATGAATGGATCAAAAAAATGTGGTATACACATACAATGGAATATTATTCGGCCATAAGAAGAATGAAATCTTGCCATTTGTGACAACATGGATGGAACTTGAGGGCATCATACTAAGTAAAATAAGACAGAGAAAGACAAATACCATGTCATCTTATATGTGGAATCTTAAAAAATAAAACCAGATTAGTAGATACAGAGAAGAGATTGGTGATGCCAGAGACATGGGGTGTGAGGTGGGCAAAATGAGTGCAAGTAGTCAAAAGGTACAAACTTCCAGTTATACGGTAAATATCATGGAGTTGTAACATATAGCATAGTGACGACAGTTAATAATACTGTATTGTGTATTCGAAAGTTGGTAAGAGAGTAGATCTTTAAAGTTCTTATCACAAAAAATAAGTTGTAACCTTATGTGGTGACGGACGTTAACTAGGCTTACTGCAGTGATCATTTTGTATTATACACAAATATCTAAATATTATGTTGTGCACTTGAAACTAATATGTCAGTTTTATCTCAATTTAAAAAATATGATGATGTATTTATAAAAAAATTGATGTCTCCCATCTACAGTCGAGTATCCCCAAAGAGGAAATTTATGTGAACTTACAAAGCAGAATGTCAGCAACAACCTCAACTATCTCTCCTCATCTTTTGCCTCTACTCCCACTCATCCATGACTGACTCCTACAGAATCAGTTGTGGACCTCATTGCTTCTAGCCACTATTGCAAGAACATTAAGTCTGGTGTCAAGGCTTCTTTCTCCAAGGTTTCCATTCTGTAGGGTGGTCACTGGTTTCCTGAAGAAGGGAAGAAGGAGCCGTCTCGTCCTTCCCCCATGCCTTATGTATTTATTGGTCTCTGCTTGGCCTCACAAAGGCTTGTTTAACTCCACCAGATCCTACCAGCTTCAAACCCTTCTCTTCAAAGGAGCCACAGACCAGCCTGAGGACCAGCTAGGGACAGCAGGCACCAGGGACGCTCTGAATCATATTCCCCAGGACAAGCCTCATGCCAAAGTCTGTAAAGGAACACTGATGGGCCCTGGGCCTGTGAGAGTGGGACATAGTGTCTACACCACCTTAGTTTTGGCTCAGCACTCAGAAAGATACCTTTTCCTCAGTACCTGGGCTGAGGCAGCAGAGAAACTTAGATGTTCAGACAGCAAAGCTGATGCCCACACTTCTTGTAACAAAGGCACTTCTGCTGAATTCAAAGCATCTTAGGTAAAACTACCTATTGTCTGTCAGAGGCTTTCTTTAAAAGAATAATAAAAATAATAAAGAACAAAAAGCAGAAACAGACACATAAATACAGAGAAGGAGCTGATGGTTGCCAGTGGTGGGGGTGGGGAGGTGAAGTGGGGTGTCAGAGGATGGACAAAATAGGTAAAGGGGAGTGGGGGGGACAGACTTCCAGTTATGGAGATAATTCACGGGATAAAAGGCAAAAGTTAGGAAATATACTCAATGATGCTGTAATGACAACATATGGTGACAGATGGCAGCTATGCTTGTGGTGAGCACAGCAAAAGGGATAGATTGACCCAATCACTATTTTGTACAATTGGAATCAATATAACATTGTGTCTTAACTATATTTCAATTAAAAAAAAAATTAAGGCTTTTATTTTGTACTAAATTTTGCATCTTCTATTGAAGGCGTCCATGAATAAGTCAGCACTGCCCTCTGCTGGATGATCTGTGTTTGTTATTCAATTAATACCTTGGGCACAAGATGATTTAAATAGGATTTTTGATACTTTTTCTTAAAGTCAATGAGAAGCGAGTGGAAACTAGGACATCCAAGCAGTCTGGATATTCCTCCATGCCTAGTAATATGGTCAGATAAAAAGTTCCTCCAAAAAAGGCTTCATGTTCCAGTTTTAAGGATTATAAGTTTAAAAACCGAACTCAAGTATGTTAACAACAAAGAAAGAAAAGTGTCAGAGAGACAAAAAAGTAGAGGGGAGAGAGAGAAAATAAATTCTCATCAGAGTAAATGGGGACTGGTTTCCTACTTTGGCAACCTCTAAAATAAACTCAAGTAAATGCTTTGTGACATCACCAGCTGCAGTTCCTCTAATGTGTGTGCTAATTCTAGCTCCTGGGATAAACTTTTTATCTTCTTGAGACAAAATGTAAGCTGAGTTTAGTCAGCTGTAATGATCGGTTCTCCTGCTATGAAAATGTCATGTTCCTGTCAAAGGAGATTAAATTGTGGCTGGTTGGGAGTCAGCTAGCAAACTATTATACCTGACATAGTAGTAGCATGAAGACCGACTGAAATCTACCCCAAATTTTGACTCATAAGATTAGAAAAAATAAACAGTCATTAAAAGATATTACGACTTAGGACCCCTGAGTGGCTTAGCTGGTTAAGCATCTGACTCTTGATCTCAGCTCAGGTCTTGATCTCAAGGTCATGGTTCAAGCCCAGTATTGGGCTCCACTTAGTTTAAAAAAAAAAAAAAAAAAAGGGGCGCCTGGGTGGCTCAGTCATTAAGCGTCTCCCTTTGGCTCAGGTCGTGATCCTGGGGTTCTGGGATCGAGCCCCATGTCAGACTCCCTGCTCAGCGGGGAGCCTGCTTCTCCCTCTCCAGCTCCTCCTGCTTGTGTTCCCTCTCTCGCTATCTCTTTCTGTGAAATAAATAAATAAAAATCTTTAAAAAAAAAAAAAAAATACTACTTGAGTAGCACTTACAAAGAAAAAAAAGACAAGAAAAAGGAAAAAGAGGAATACCTGATATAAATTAAGCTATATGCCATAAATCACCATGAGAACACCTGGATGCGATCCTAATAAGACAAATGCAGATGCAGAGTGAGCCATCATTTCTGGGTTAGAGAATCCCAACCCCCCACCCCCATCTTCTCTCCCAGAGATCCTAGAAGGAACACAGGTTTGGGTGTAGACAGCCTGGGTTCAAGTTGCAGCTCTGTCATTTATGGGTTTGAAAAGGCCTTGCTTTCCTTGTCTGTAAGGTGGAGACACAGTAATATATAACTCACAGAGCCTCACAAAAATGGGTGAAATAAAGCATGTAAATCACTTAACACAGTATCTGGCATATATTAGATTTTCAATAAAAACGTGCTTTTCTCTGCTTCTCTTCCTTCCAAACTCCCATATCCACCCAGGTACCGGACGACCTTCATGTGAAACACAGGCCATCATTTCCCGGCAACATGTCTACAACTCTTCTCGCTCTTCCTCCTCTCTCCTAATTACGGGCCACCATTATTCACTTCGCCATCCAAGCCAGACATTTGAACATCATCCTAGATGCTCTTCTCCTGCTCACCTCCTCATGTACTTAAAAGACTCCTTCTCTGCCTTCAAACCTTAGTTCAGATGTCACTTCTCCTGAGACGAGCCTGGATTTTTCTGCTCCTCTCAGGCCGAGTTAAGTTCTTGATCTGGTCCCATGTTTCCAAAGCACCCCATATATACCTCTGTTGAAGAATTAGTTATACCCTCTTGTTGTGACTTGTTTCTCTTCCCCACTAGGCTATGGATACTTTCAGAGCAGAGACTGTGTCTGCTTCAAAGTTATACCCCCAAGATCTAGCACTGCACCTAGCATAGGAACATGCTGAAAAACATCTGTGTAGTAAATGTCAACATGGATTCATGGATTAATAATATTATTGGTGGAATTTCTGAAATGCTAATCTTACCTCTTTTTTCTACAGAGTAATAAGAGTTAGGAGTCAGAGAATGCGTTATGGCCCTGTGAGCCAAAATCAGGCTTCTTATTGCTTCCCTTCAAGTTTAGATTTCTAGACCCTAGTGGTTAGGCAAGACTTGCTGAGAAGCCACCTGCCTCATACATGTCAAACACAGAGATAAGACAGTTCTGCCTCTGGAAGCCCACCCTGTGACCTTGACCCAGCTGTGTTTGCTCACAGAATCAGGGGCAAAGGAAAATGTGTGCTCTTTACAGTCAGAGCAGTTCTAAAATGGAGAAAGTATACAATTGTTTAAGTTGTACCCTGCACTGTGTGCCAGGTGAAGGGCAAGGCGGGGGGGCGGGGGGGCTGCTGAAAACCAGACCACACTCCATTAGCAAGCAGGGCATGCCAGTGTGAGTCTCTGTTGAGTAAAGATACTGTCAGCTCCTCAAGGCCTGTGGTCACCCCCTGAGGTCTGTGTCTACCCAGAGGGGAGAACACAAGGCTCCATGTGAAATGGGTGGTTATTTCATTTTGATGAGCTAGGAGAGGAGGAGAGGAGTTCTCCCTAGGAAAAATAGGTAGGGAGAAGAGAATTAGCATTAACTGAATATCTACTATGTGCTCAGACCCTGGAACACATGATTTGGATAAACGACTTCATGTCATTCAGACAACTCTCTACAAGTTGGTATCTTCAGATGAATATATGGAGAATTAGAGCCAAGAAGACCACAAAGGTGATGACACCTGGACTCAAAGCCCATCATTGTACCACCACTCCCTCATACTTTGTACTCTGCCAACAGAACATCCTACTCTCAGTGACTTCTTCTCTAATACTCCCAGGAGCTAGAGAGCACGAGGTTGAACAACACAGATACAACCGTTATCCCAGTGATGTGAACTGAGGAATGCGGTCAGGGCAGTACCCAGTTTTCAAGCAGATGCATTCCAAGAGTTCATTCCAAGACTAGAACTTTGCAAATATCTTTTCTAAGCTATACATGAAAGTTAGGCTCTTGGGCAAGCTCGCAAAATTGTTTTTAGTGTGGTTTGGAAGCTTAAGCCCTGATGTAGTGCTTCTCTGACCCTCTGTGAACATGGAGTTCCTGATGGTCCTGGGCACCCATCACAATCTGGTAAATTCCAAGATAGACGGACTAGCTGCGCATACAAGGGGCTTATAAGGCAAGCAACATAAAATGAGGGGTCTTATGTAAAAAGTCCTACATAAAAGTTTTGGAAAATCTCTGTTGCAGGGTTTTTCTATCTCAGCACGATTAACACTGTGATCTCATATTCTTTGTTGTAGGGAACTGTCTGGTGCACTGTAGGATCTCTACCCACAACTCACTAAGTGCCTGTAAAAACATCCCACCATCAGTTCTCTCTTTATAGCCAAAGGAACATCCCCTGGGGGACCGAAATCACTCTCCTTTGAGATGTTGGAATGCAATGGTCTCTGAACAATGGCTTACAACCACTTCAGTCTTCTGTAGCTTTCAAAGGCCAGAAACCCAGGTTTCTGTGGATAAGCTACTAATATGCAAATACACATAACATTTTAAAAAGTAAAAAAAAAAAATTACAGATTTTGAGGGTTGTGGAGGATTATTTGTAATTCCTTCAAAGATTTAACACGTTTAAATATCTACATCATTTTAATACCTAAAAAGATTTAACAGTATTTTCCTAAGTAAAGGATGATTGAAAATTGCTTTCCAGCATCAAATAAAATATACCATTCCCCAGAACAGTCTAAGATACTTTAGGTGAATTATGATATGCTTGTTTCAGGTAGTGATTTGGCATCAACAATGGGCCTTTTCTTTGGCTGTAAACAGAAAAATGTGGGTGTGGACATAATGAAGCAATTGTTTGCTTGGAAATAGTGAATAACTCCCATCTCTTATAGAGAGGGGGTCATGCCACCTTCACAACACAGACCAAGACAATTCCCCTGATGCTAAGAGAAGTCTCAGATTCCACAAATTAGTTCGAATCCCCCCTTTTTTTTTCTCCCATCCCACTATTCTCTGCTTTCAAATGAACAAAAAATGGTTTCCTTCACAGGCTATCAAGCTGAAGCCAGATTGCCTCCTGGGGGAGTTCAACCTCTCTTTTATATGAAAATTAGAACTCTTACCTAATCAACATCAAAATCTCCATTCAAAGATGAATACAGAGGCAGGAGTTGCTGTAGCTCGCTAAATGTTACACAAAGCAGATGAATCAACAGTATACATTCTCCACCTGAAAGCTGAATTCTGGGAGCGAGCTGTTCCATTAAATGGATCTCTTTCCTTATCTACATCCCCTAATGCCAAAGCTATCCAAGAGAGTTGAAAAAAAAAACGAGGTGGTTTGTATATGGAGTGGTGTGGAATGGTTCAGAGCGGGGACCCTGGAGCCATGTCTGGACCTGGATCCGGATTTTCAGCTCTCCACGCACAGGCTCTTGGGGACCCTTGGGACTCTTACCTCAAGCTGTGTGCCTGTTTCCTCCTCTTTCTACTGGAAATAATCAAAAGTGCCTACTTTTTATGGTAGTCATGAGGAACAAATGAGCTAGATTTGTAAAATACCCAGAACGGTGTCTAAGATCTTAGCAAGGGCTACACGGGTATTTGTTAAACAAAATGAGAAAATGATCAAAGCCTTTGGGAAACCAACCAGTGCCCTAGGGGAAAATTAAGAAATAGGCATTTGTCTTTCCTACCTGCACTTCCTTCTTTTATGTTCATCTTTTTTTTTTTTAATTTTATTTATTTATTTGACAGACAGAGATCACAAGTAGGCAGAGAAGCAGGCAGATAGAGAGGAGGAAGCAGGCTCCCCGCCGAGCAGAGAGCCCTGAGCCGAAGGCAGAGGCTTTAACCTACTGAGCCACCCAGGCGCCCCATCTTCTATGTTCATCTTGAGCCCTCTTTTCAAGTTCCTACCAGGGTATTAGCAGATCACAACAGGTGATGTTCAGCAAGCTTCTCCAAGGGGCCTTTGAGTTCCCTCTGGAGACTTTGGAAGACTGAGAAGTCACCAGAGCTTGAAGAAATGAATATGCGATGCTGGCGGGTAGGTGAGGAGTTGTATTTTCAGATTGGTGGTGGGCGGGAGGCGGGGAGAATCCGTCTTTCCCTGGTCTGCACACTCCTGAGGCTGGCCCCAGGGAGAATAATGCAGATTCATACCTTTGAGTCTAAAAATTAAATTTTAAAAAACAAGCAGCTTCAAATTTCTGTGTTCTAACATATGGAAATTGTGGCACTTTCTCGAAATGAGTCATCCCAAGCCCAAGTTAGAAGCAGACATAATTTCCAGATGTCCAAAACTTTTTATTTTTCACTAAATAAAAAAGCAAGCAAGATGGAGAATGGTTTTTAATACTGCTTCTCTTACTAGCTGTTAATGTTTACTTGCTTCTGATTTTCCTAAGATTATCCCCTTGTAAGCTGTGGCCTGAATGCATTTAAATTGCCTTTGAATATCCCAAGCAATCCTTACTACCATGGAAACAGAAGGAAGAATATGCAAGATGACTCCTCAAGGGCATAATTTGGTGCTTTAGATACTTTTGATTGGTTGCTCCCTGCTCTACTACCCCTTCTCTGAAATGCAATCATGTTGGTTGTATTTATTTTTATTATGCACGGGAGCACACAATTCACCAAGTGGTGGAAAGTACCATTCATCCATCAAAGAGCTTCCCAGACATTTAAAATCACAGGCAGCATTAGTGAGGCCAAAGCCCTGTGCATCAGAAAGCATGGGTAGATTGATCCAGAAGGATTTAGGCATTTGCCCAATGGTCTATGAGGTAAGCTTTATATTTTGTACTTTTATTGGTGGAGAACAGGGCATGGCCTGCTGCCCCAAAGAATACTGCCTCATGCTTTGGCTTTTGAAAATGTGACTTGGTGGTTGTGTAATTCTGTATAACGGGCATGTGAGATGATGACAATAAGGGGCTAAAACTGAGAAATACCTAATTTATGACTCTAGTGGTAAAGAATTTATAACCTTAATAAAAATACCTTAGCTGTTTATCCCTCATATGTAAAATGGCCATTTCTAGAGTGCAGAATTGGGGCTTTGGTTCAGGTTGAGGTCAATGTTTGTAAACTAACTACCCCTTGGATGAAAGATTGGACATAAAGAATAAATATTTCCCTTGACTGTTTCATCAATCCATGATGAAGACAGGAGGAAAATGTCAAGGTTATGTCTAGCTTTCTGGTTAAAAAAATATCGCCTGAGACACGAGGATCTCAGCCACTTATAGTCATAATGTTCTCATGCTTCCTAAAGTAACTAGAATCGTGACATGTACAAAGGCACAAAACAAATATAGGTGTTTCAGATTCACTTGTTCTTCCCTTTTTTGAGTTACTTGGAATTCTCTGGGCATAGGTCAAGAGACCAGCCACCTCTTAGAATAAGTGGTATCGTAGCAGTGAAGGGCCACAAAGACCGGACAGACTGAGCCTACCTGACCTTTACCCAGCATAGAAATTATTATGACACTGAGATGTTGAAAGATGAAAATGTTGACAACTAAGTTTAGTCTCTACAGTATAACAAAGTTTCTATACAGCTATGAGAAATACATTAATATATTCACAGATATTTCTGATAGAAATATTTCTAATATTTCTGATAGATGAAGAAGTTGCCCTGATAGTTTCTGCGAGTGAATATAAAATTGGTACACAGAAACTTGAAAGGAAATTCAAGTAGTAAAAATAACTTTTTTTTTTAAAAGATTTTATTTATTTGACAGAGAGAGATCATAAGTAGTCAGAGAGGCAGGTAGAGAGAAAGAGAGGGAAGCAGGCTCCCCACTGAGCAGAGAGCCCGATGTGGGGCTCGATCCCAGGACCTTGATATCATGACCTGAGCCAAAGGCAGAGGCTTAACCCACTGAGCCACCCAGGTGCCCCTAAAAAGAACTATTTTATAACTAATTAGCAAAAGCAATTTAATTAGCTATGGTTCACAGCTATGGAAGGTGAGGCAGACATAGCTCATGTTGGTGGCCACCAGTATCTTCTGAACAAATTTCTTATATTTGGGGAAGTTGTCAAATTATGAATCATGTCTTTGAAGGAAAAATAAATACAAAACTCATTTTCCCAGTTCCTTTGCAATAGGAATGTTGACATGTAACCTACAAATATAGCCAATTAAGAGTCTGATATTGGGGGGCACCTGGGTGGCTCAGTCGTTAAGCATCTGCCTTTGGCTTAGGTCATAATCCCAGGGTCCTGGGATCAAGTCTTACATCTGTCTCCCTGCTTGGAGGGGAGCCTGCTTCTCCCTCTCCTCTGCCTGCTGCTCCCCCTATTTGTGTGCTCTCTCTGTCAAATAAATAAAATCTTAAAAAAAAAAAAAAAGAACCTGATATGGAAGAGGGAAATAGGAGGAAGCAGATGATACATAGAATTCATTTCCTGATGGTGATAATAGCAGAGGGGTCCAGCTTTGAGGACAGCAGAGTTTCCAGCATCAGCACAGCCAAGACTCAGTGGATGAGCTGCGGTGCTATGACCTGAAGACAACAACACAATCTTCTCTGGAACATCCCTGTATAGTGTGGTGTGGGTATCCTTCACAGCTGTGGAGCCTCCAAGACTTACTCTCTGCACCCATAAATCCCTTAGTTTGAGACTAAGAATCCTGATTAATGTAGTCTAGACATTACAGAATAGTGTGTACATTCCTACATCCTTAGTGCAAATATGAACTGAAACATCACTTTTGTAAATTATTTTAGTTGTTATATATCAAGATCCAGAAAAAACATTCATCTCTGACTCATTAACTCTCTTATTTTTTTAGAGATTTATTTATTTATTTGAGAGAGAGAGAGTGCACACAAGTGGGCGGAGGGACCGAGGGAGAGAGAGAGAGAATCCTCAAGCATACACCCTGCTGAGCGTGAGCCCAACGTGGGGCTCAATCCCAAGACCACAATGATCACGACCTGAGCCAAAATCAGGGGTTGGATGCTTAACCGACTGAACCACCCAGGTGCCCCTTATTAACCCTCTTCTAAGAATTTATGCTAAGAAAATAATCTAAAGGAAGGAAAATGGCTATATGAATGGCACGATTTAAAATTTCAAGGCATTAGAAACAATCTGAAGGCTCTCCACCAGGGGAACAATGAAGTCTGTAATGGTATGCTCTTGACAGTCAGAAAAACTCCAACATTTCCACATGGTAAGGGTTTAGGATACAATTTTGTTGGAATCAGGGCAGGGGACTGAAAGCTGCATTTACACAGAGTGCATTTTTTTCCCTTAGAATATTTATTTGGGGTTGCTTGTTGAGGAATGAAGAATGGGATTAGGGGGGACTAAAACCCCAGCTATCTCCCCTATACCTGCAACGATTGGCAGAAAATTGCACAGTGAATAACATAATTATTAGGAAGCTTATAGGTAGGAAAGGTAGGTAAAAATGCTCATGCTATCTTGTTTAGGGGATGAGCAAAAGACAAAACATATCCATGTAGTGACTACTGTTATGTAAAAAATTGAAGTAGTAGATTGAGCCGGGTCTGGAAGGAAACAGAAAAACAGTGTGATTTATTGAGTGGCAGAATTGTCAATTAATACCCTGTTCTTGTTTTGTGCTGATGCCATGCAATGCCACAAATATTGTTATGCTTCACAAAAGCATCTTGTGGTCAAAATAATATCCTTTCTTTGGCAAAGTTTCAATGATATTATGGCAGTACGACCACCTTCTCGGTGAAGACGACTTTGATACCTCTTGTCTTTTGGCGTTAGACTCAATCTGGGCTTTAGGTAACCTGCCTACTTTAGAGTGGATGAATCCGCAAGACCAAAGGAAAAAGGCCTCACTGTATCAAATTACCGGAACTCTAAAAACACATCTGCTCACATGGAGCAATGCTCACATGGGACTGCTGGCAAGAGGAAACTAGCAAACATCTTTGGCTTTATCTAGTAAAGCCAGAGGGATCCACACACTATGACCCAGAAATTCCCCTCCTAGGTATTTACCTTGGCAAATCTATTGGCACATTGGCAGTAAAATACATACAAGAATGTTTGCAGTCACACAATCCTATTTACCAAAAACTGAACAGAATTTAAGTGTTCATTTTTTAAATTATTTGTTTATTTATTTGTCGACTCATTTATTTCTTCATTTGAGAGCGAGAGAATGGTGAGAACAGGGTGGGAAGGCAGAGGGAGAGAGAGAGTCTTAAGTAGACTCCGCCCTGAGCACAGAGACCAACGAGGGGCTCCATCTCACAACCCCGAGATCATGACCTGAGCCGAAACCAAGAGTCAGGAGCTTAGCTGACTGACACCCAGACAACCAAATCCTGAAGGTGGTTCCGTTTCATTAATCAAGGTCCCAACTAACTTCTCTACCCTTCAGTCCTACGTCAGTGACCTGAAAGTGGTTTCTGTTTCTAGAAAAGGTAGATTTCTCCACCTCCTCACTCCTGACACATAGACCTTTATGTTAGGATCTCCTCTCGTTTATTTTTTTTAAGATTTTTTATTTATTTATTTGACAGACAGAGATCACAAGCAGGCAGAGAAGCAGGCAGAGAGAGAGGAAGGGAAGCAGCTCCCCGCCAAGCAGAGAGCCCAATGCAGGGCTCAATCCCAGGACCCTGGGATCATGACCTGAGCCGAAGGCAGAGGCTTTAACCCACTGAGCCACCCTGGTGCCCCTCCTCTCGTTTATTTTCCAAAATATAAACTACAACACACAAAGAAAGCAGTGTAAAACACAAATGTACTACTATTTAAAGCAAAATTATGAAGCGAACATCTGCAAAACACCATCTAATCAAGAAAGAACATTTCCAGGCCAGAAGCCCCAGTGTCCTCCTTTCTAAATAAACTCCTTCCCTACCCTGCCCAGAGGTGGCTACCATCTTGACATCCGAGTTCATCATTTCTTACTTTATTTTTTTTTTAAGACTTTATTTCTTTATTTAACAGAGAGAGCAAGAGAGAACGAGCAGGGGGTACAGCAGAGTGAGAGGGAGAAGCAGGGGCTCAATCCCATTGGGATCATGACCTGAGCTGAAGGCAGGTGCTTAACCTACTGAGCCACCCAGGTGCCCCCTTACTCTACTTTATAGTTATACCAATTTTGTAAGCATCCCTATTGGCATAGTTTAATTTTGTCTGTTTTTAAACTTTTTACAAATGGAGTCATATCATGTATCTTGCTTCTTTTATTCACTGTCATGTTTATGAGCTTTTTGTGGAGTCTAAAAGTAGTTTGCATACATTCACTGTTACATGGTATTCTTTGATTACACCATATTTTTACCTTTTTAAAGATCCATTCTACTATTAATGAATGCTTAAATTGAGGGACATCTGAGTCAGTTGAGCTCCTGACTCACTCCCTGGTTATGAACCACTGCCCAAGAAGATGTAAGGTAAGCCTACTGAGTCTTCCTCAAACGGATTTGGAAAACAAAATAGCTAGCAATTTGTTCCATTGATTGGTCAGCACGGGTGGTCTGTCCCAAACTAAACATTCTACCAAGAACCTGAAGTTTGCATTGATTTTGAAGTCTATCACTTAAAACTCAAACCGGAAGATTCTCACTGGCTCTAGTTTAATTCTGTGTTCCTGACACACTATTAAACTAAGGCAGAAGCAAAAAAAGTTACTCAATGCTCTTGCACTGTCGTGCTGAGCTTGACATTCTATTGTCTGGGGAATTTACAACCGTAGGAGTGGAGGTGAACTTACAGATTCTTGTCTGGTAGAGATGTAAATAATTTCTGTCTGGTGGAATGGGTAACCCCAAATATTACAGTGTGGCCCTTTGGACATTAACCAGTTTTTATACAACCCAGCAATCTCACATTAGCACTATCAAAAATACCTAGTGTTTCAAATACTCTTTAGGCAGGTTTTCTTTAGTTTGTTTGTTTGTTTGTTTGTTGAGAGAGAAAGAGAGAGGAGAGGGAGAGAGAGAATCCCAAGCAGGCTCCACACCCAGTGTGGATCCCAAAATGGGGCTCCATCTCATAACCCTGAGATCATGACCTGAGCCGAAATCAGGAGTCAGACACTTAACTGACTGAGGCACCCAGGTGCCCCTCTTTAGACAGGTTTTAAAATCAACTGGACAAGCATAGGCAGGCAGGCAAGAAGGAAAGGAAGGGCCAGAAGGGCCAGAAAGGAAGGAAGGGAGAGAAAGAAAAAGAAAGCAGGAAAGAAAGATTGATTTGCTGTGTTAAAGACTGCATGGATAGGGTAACTAGACAAGCTACAGACTGAGAGAAAATGTTTGCAAACCACATAACCAACAAAAGAATGGTATCTAGAATATATATAAAATTAAAACTCAACACTAAAAAAAAAAAAAAAAAAGAGAAAGAAACAAAAAACCCAGCACTCCAAATCATCCAAGAAGATGGTCAAAGTCATGAACAGATATTTCACTGAAGATGGAAAATTAGCACATGAAAAGATGTTCACCGTTAGTAGCTACGGGGAAAATTTGAATTAAAAACCACAATAAGATATCACCATACATCAATCAGAAGGGTGAAAAGGAAATGACAATATTAAATGCTGGCAAGGAATCTGGAGAAACTAAATCACTCTTATGTTGCTGGTGAGAATGTTAAATGGAACAGCCATTCTGGAAAACAGTTTGGTAGTTTCTTAGAAAACTAAACACACAAATGCCATACAATGTAGCAATTGCACTCTGGGCATTTATCCCAGAAAAATGAAAACATGTCCAAATGAAAACCTGTACACAAATGTTCATAGTTGACAAATGTTCATTACAAATGTTCCTCATAATAGCCCTGAAGTGGAACCAGCCCAGAGGTCCTTCAACAGATGAATTGTTAAACAAACTGTAACACAACCATACCATAAATACTACTCAGCAGAAAAAAAAAAGCGAGAGAGAGAGAGCAAGAGAGAGAGTGAGAGAAACTATGGGTACACGCACCAGTTTAGTTTAATCTCCGGGAATTATGCTGAGTAAAACAAAGCCAGTCCTAAAAGGTTATATATTGTATTATTCTATTTAATGTTTAAATGTTAACATTTAACATTCCAATATTCAATATACTTTAACATTTTGAACATTTAACAATTCCATTTATTTAACATTCCATAGTTTAGATTCTTTAACAAATAGAAACATTTATTTACCCTATTTAATAAGAAATTTGAGAAACAGAGAACAGATCAGTGTTTTCCAGAGTTGGGATCCAGAGGGAGGGTGGGAGAAGAGGGAGGTAGGTGTGGGTATAAAAGACAACAGGAGGGATGCTTCTTACTATAAAGGGACAGCTCTGTAACTTGCCTGTAATGGTGGATACTTGAACCTACAGATGTGATAAAATTGCATAGAACCCTCCAACACACATACACAAGCACAATGAAATAAGAAATATGTACAAGATCAGTGGATTGCATCACTGTCAATATTTCTGCTTGTGATACTGTATTTTTTGTGAGATGTTACCATTGGGGGAACTGTATAAAGGGTATTTGGGATTTCCTTGTATTATTTCTTACAATTGCATGTGAGCATACAATTATCTCAATTAACATTTCAACTAAGACAATAGTACACACTCTCTGTAGGAAATATAGAAAATAAAGAAATGTATAACGAGGAAAAATAAAAGAACGCTCAATTTTATCACCTAGAAAGGAACAACTGTTAAGACTTTAAAGTGTAGGGGTGCCTGGGTGGCTCAGTGGGTTAAAGTCTCTGCCTTCGGCTCAGGTCGTGAGCCCAGGGTCCTGGGATCAAGCCCCGCATCAGGCTCTCTGCTCGGCAGGGAGCCTGCCTCCCCCTCTCTCTGTGCCTGCCTCTCTGCCTACTTATGATTTCTGTCTGTCAAATAAATAAATAAAATCCTAAAAAAAAAAAAAGACTTTAAAGTATATCCTTCCAGACTTTTAAAAATTCGTATTAAAAATCTTGGTATCATATTGTTTTATAAGTTATTGTTTTCCCTTAACTTACGGTGAGCAGTTTTTCATATCATTATGTAGTCTCCCGTAATATGATTTCTAATAACTGCATATGATTCTGTCATATGGAAAAACCATAATCTATTTACCCAGTCCCTTGTTTGTTCTATTTTTCTCATTATGAGAAATGTTCAGTGAATATCTTTGCAGATAAAGATATTATGCAAATATCACAGCATACAGATGTTCTGTGACCTTTGGTCACATTCCTGGTAATTTCCCTCAGATTAATTTTAAGAAGTGGGATTACTGTTCAAAGGGTATAAGCGTTTTTAAGACCTTTAACACTTACCACTAAAATCCACAGAAAGGTTGTAGTAAAATATACTCTTAAAACAGTAAAATATTTATTCCCCAAACCCCCACAGATAATAAGAACTATAATTTATCAAAAATTGGTAATTTTTAATCAAATTTTATAAGAGAAATACAGTATCTCACTTTGAAACTTTGTTTCCTTTCAATATTAGTCCAATTAAATTTTTTAATGTATTAGCCATTAAGATTCTTCTTTTGGGAATTGATTTCCCATGTCCTTTATCCATTTTCTGTTTCGTGGGCACTGTATTTTCTTATTGATTTGTAAGTGAACTTTATATATTAAGGCTGTTAACATCATATGCAACTTTTTTCCCTACATGAAAAAATCTTTGATTTTTCTAATATACAGAAGTTTCACATTTTTGCATATTCAAATCAAGCTGTTTCTTAGTACCTGATTCCTTTTAATTTTAATATATAAAGTCCTTTCTCACCTTAAAGTCTGATTAATATTTATCTTTATCAACTATACTTGTTTTTCATCTTTTTATATTTTTATTTAGTTTTTATGTTAGACTGTTTAATCCATCTGGATTTTGGTATAAATTATAAAAAATATATATGACAACATTTCTTTTTTCTAATTTTCTTAAATATTTGAAGATTTATTTATTTATTTTAGAGAGCGAGTACACACAAGGAGGCAGTGGCAGAGGGAGAGAATCTTTAAGCTGACTCCCTGCTAAGCATGCAACCCAGATGTGGGGCTCAATACCACAACTCTGAGATCATAACCTAAGCCAAAACCAAGAGTGGGACGGTTAACTGACTGAGTCACCCAGGCACCCCTCTGACAACTTTTCTTAATTATTCACCATTTGTCTCACCACCATTTATTGTGTGGCTTAATTTTTCTTAAGATTCAATTTTTAATTGTCATTTTTATCAGATGGTTAATTTTTGTGTGTTTGGGATTGTTTTCAAAGATTTCTGTAGTGTTCCATTGTTCTGTTTACTGTTGGAATAGTCTCACGTTATTTTATTAATTGCGTTGATTGACTGTATTTGTATATTGTAATGCCTGGAAATGTAAGCATTCATTTTATTATTGTTCTTTTAAAAGTTTTCCTATTTCCAGCAATATATTTGACAAATTTTTGGCTGATTTGAGGATCCAACTAAATGTATATGTAGATTATGTCTTGTACTTCCATTTCTCCAACTGGTAAATTATGATAGAGAACATCTAGTGAGGGCTTTGTGCCAGACACTCAAGTGTTTTTACATGCATCTACTCATTTAATGTTACCCTCTAAGGTAGGTATGTTCGCTGGCTGTGCTTTACAGAAAAAGAAATGAAGTATGAGGAGGTTAAGTAAACTTGGCCAAGGTCACATAGCTATTGTGTGTCTGAGCTAGCTATTGCATGTAACATGCTCCCTATATCCAGGCAGTCTGGCTCCAGAACTCACTATCTGTCAAACAGTAGAGCTAGGGTTAATATTACCCCCATTCTTTTTTTTTTTTTTTTTTTTTTTTTTGCTTTAAACTGGAAATACTACGAGGTAATAAACCTGAGACACCACAATGATTAAAAACACTGTCCAGAGGGGAGACAAGATGGCGGGGAACTAGGAGGATGCTCTGGTTCGACCTGTCCCCTAAAGTGAGCTGATTACCTACCAAGGAACTCCGATCACTCATGAAATCAGCCTGAGATCAAAATTCTACTCGTCAGGATCTCTACGGGGGCAGAAGACGCCAGTGGGATGTCAGGATCTCTACGGGGGCAGAAGACGCCAGTGGGC